>JAQIXC010000941.1:0-18288 GCA_034697605.1 Metabelba pulverosa | reverse complement strand
ATAAATAGTATAAAACATGTTAACTGAAAATTTTGTAAAAAAGTTTTTCCTCTCTTTTCCGTACGAATCATCAATTCTCTTCGAATCGATTCGCGCATTCAATGCGAGTTTCGGTATAACTCCGCCAAAAGTCGCTCAAATCGGCGCACAATTGGATGTTTGCATTGGTTTCCAAAACAAGTCACGAAAACAACAAAATTGATTGAAATTGCTTTTAATCGGATTTTAAATTATGTAAACATTTAATTGGATTAAGTGTTGATTTTTTGCATAAGTAATACGAAATTATATCTAATTTTGTGTTAAATACTAGTCTATTGTGGAGAAGACGAAGACAATTGTCGTAATCGAAAGATTTGACTATTTATTAGCGAAAATCGCAATTCATATGACATGTCATTCAGCAATCACTGCAATACTAATCAATTTCATTCATTCCTCGCATCAAAACAAATGTCATATTCATTGTACAGAACAATCGTTTTCACATTAATTGTGATATTAATTAATATTAATTTAATTGATTCGCGAAAACATCATTTGGTTCTAAACGTAAATATCATTTTCGACTCTCAAGCTATTGATTGCCTAAACGTTTGGCTCATTATCTCTGTTGTCTCTCCCGACCCGACGACCAGAACGATGTCCGCAAGTACTTCACAGTCAGTACTTTCGGGTTCTTCATCGGCGGCTCATTCACCGTCGAAGTCAAGCAATTCAGTGCTAAGCCGTTCAAAGACGACGCTGTCGTACGTGCCATACAATTGACGATTACTAGCAATTGAATCGAAAGCGTTCTCTAAATCTCGAATTTTGCCTCAATTTTCAGTTTGGGTTCACTTTAGCCAAAACGATGAGCGATAGTCTCACTCCTTATCTCGTAATTTGTTTGCCGTTTGCTTTCAATCAACTATTTTGAACGAAATTTGTTAATTTGGATGAATAGGAGGGACACGAAGACCGATGTCTTCTCATGGATGACGTGACCACCAACGACGACAGCATTGGATTAGTTTCGATGGTTTTTGATTTGAAGAAGAATTTGTTAGTTTGACGTTTGACTCGTGTTTTCAATTACCGCTAAATTAGAAATCAAATTATTTTTGTTTTAATCGTTTTTAGAGTTTTACTCAAATGTAACGAAAAGTTATCGAAATTGCGTTTCTATGACGGACTCGATGTGAGGCCTAAAAGAAGTGATAGATTGTCGGAATTGGCCGTCAATGGCAACGACACCAACAGACAGGCAATTGTGGTCAACAAGAGTTCAGCCGTTGATAAAAGCCCTGAATTGAGTGCAAATTTAAACAAAAAAGTGGACGAAAGCGTCGATGAGTCGAAAAAAGAGTCGAAACTGAAAACCGGACCAATTGGTGACACAAACATTGATACGAATAAAGAGCCGAAAGAAGTGATTAAACAAAACGATAGACAGAATTCGGATTTGATTAACGAAAAGGCGGATCAAAGCGATGTAATTAAAGAGACGGACAAAAAGCCGGAAGAAAAAGCAGCCGAACCTGAGTCTAAGTCCTGTACTATAAGTTCGGTAAAACTGGTCAGATTTGGCGAACCAGACGACCCGACCTTTAAGTTTGAGGTATTAAACGAAATATTAATTTTAATTGAGTTATAAAAGGATTAATTGGTTTATAAATAATTTGTTTGGATTGAAGATAAGTGCAGTAATAGCCGAAGACGCACAGGAAGGTCTGTACAGTTTATTTTTCCACAACTGTCCCAACTATGGCTCTCGCGGAGGCTTTCGCTCGTCGACCGCAATCAACCTGTCGATGGCGTTGACTGAAATCAATTTGGAGAACTACTTGTCCGCCGGAGAGATTCCTCTGCCGCAGCTGTACTTCGCGCTGTCGGTCATCTTCTTCTTGGTTGGAGTGGTTTGGATTCACGTGATCCGAAACAAGAGTAACGACGCCTTTAAGATCCACTACTTAATGGCCGCTCTTGTGTTCGTCAAAGCGTTTTCGCTGCTCTTTCACGGCGTGAGTCAATCGAATGATTGGACTATTGTTTGAATTGTAAACGAGTTTATGGTTTGGGTTTGAAAACAGATTAACTACCACTTCATTGCGAAGGAGGGCTCACAAGT
Organism: Metabelba pulverosa; assembly: GCA_034697605.1. Lineage (NCBI taxonomy): Eukaryota > Metazoa > Arthropoda > Arachnida > Sarcoptiformes > Damaeidae > Metabelba > Metabelba pulverosa. Next base: position 16,178 of record JAQIXC010000941.1, on the reverse strand, counting down.
GGAGACGTGGGCTGTGCTCTACTATGTCACGCATCTACTTAAGGGCGCTCTGCTCTTCATCACAATTGTGCTGATCGGCACCGGCTGGGCCTTCATTAAGCATATTCTTAGCGATAAAGACAAGAAGATATTTATGATTGTGATTCCACTTCAGGTAAACCGATTCGACCGATGATATCAACATTTCTATTGAAGTCGAAACTCATTTCTAGGTTTTGGCGAACATTGCGGACATAATAACCGAAGAGAGCGAAGAGGGAGAGCTGAAGCACAACATGTGGCGCGAGATCTTCATATTAGTTGATTTGCTCTGCTGTGGAGCCATACTCTTCCCAGTCGTCTGGTCTATCCGGCACCTGCAGGAGGCGTCGCAGACCGACGGCAAGGCCGCTATTAACTTAAGAAAACTGAAACTCTTTCGACACTTCTATGTTATGATTGTTTGCTACATATACTTCACCCGAATAATAGTCTATCTGCTGAAGATAACTGTGCCTTTTCAGTACGAATGGCTCAATGTCTTCTTCCAGCACACGGCTACCCTCTTGTTCTTTATTCTCACCGGTTATCACTTCCAACCCACGTCGACGAACCCCTACTTTCAACTACTGGCGACTGATGACGATCTCGAGATGGAAGAAGTGTTCGTTTATTTGATTTTCTGCTTTAATTTGGAATATGTTTTAATGTTTGCATTGTTTTGTATATTCGGCAGACTTTTTGTTCAGCCGACCCACCCGTTCAGCGAAACGAAAAAGCGGAACCGAGAGAACCGGGACATAGAGGCCAACGACGAGGAACGCCTGATCACCAAACGGGAGAGCAGTCATGACTTCGATTAGGGCTTTAATACTAAACAACACATAATTTCTCAATTAATTTATGTTTTCTTTTTTAATAAAAGCAAATGTTTTTATTTTGTAAACATAAGATAGGATTTGATTATTATTTTACACAAAATCTATTCAGAAATGACAACAAATTCTTCTCAAATAACAGTATATATTCGTAATATAGATATAATGGAAGAACTATTCGATGAGTAATTTAAATAAATAGAAAATTGTAATTTGTGTCCATTGAATAACTCAATCAGTATTATCGGTATTATGAGTGGTATTGATGCTGTAGAGGGAAAGGGCCTCAACTATCTTCGGGTCCTGTGCCGAGCCCTCCATGAACTCATCCATCGATAGCTTGTCGTCTTTGTTCTGGACGTAAGTTAAGAATTATTGCCAAAATCATAATTCGAGCCCATTCTTACGGTATCCAAATGATTGAATATCATCTCAACTCTGCTTTCCGGCCCAATCTCCTCTTCCATGCCTTCCATACTAGTGCCCAATAGTTGATATATGGCTTCTACTATACGAATCATTTCATCTCTAGTGATGTATCTGTCGACGAGTTTTTGATTATTTCATTGGGTTTTGTGTTAGCGTTAAAAGCAAATGACAATCAATTGTCTGATATGTCATTCATTTCCTTACCCGTCATTATCCAAATCGTATAACTTGAAAGTCCCTAAACAAACATGATAATAATTATATAATGGAATAATAAAACAAACATTTTAATTAGATTTCGTTTTAATTACTAACACAATAGCTTCTCCTCTACTGTGCCCCTGGAGGTCGTGGACAGAGCTCTTATGAATTCTTCAAATGTAATCATTCCGTCCTATATATGCCATTATTTATAGTTTGCATTGAATTGTTCGGAAGTTTTAATTAAATTGCAAACAGATATCAATCGGGAGGTTAGGGACGAGAAGGGAGGCATACCTTGTCCTCATCGAACACACGAAACACAAAAGACGCGAATTTTTTCGGATCTCCTTTCGGGAAAAATTGCTGATATATCTTAAGGAATGCCTTTAAATGTGAAATGTAAAATATATTGATTAACATGGCAGAAGTGAGAGCTAAAATTACGGGGCGATGGGACGGGCTGTCGGGAAAGTAGGCAAAACCATGTCTACTAGGAGAAGTAGGCCTAACCTGTTCGGTGAGCCGACCGTTCGGACAGTCCTTTTGATTGGAAAGACAAGAAAAGAAAGACTTTGTTATCGAAAAATTTGTCGGAAAAGCAATACCTGAGTGAACGGCAAACCTTTGAAAAACCCGAATACCTATTGCGAGAAATGGAGAGCATTAGTCACGTTTGGTTCGGAATAACCTAACCTATTGCACAGGTAGCTAATGATTCATACCATTGCTTCAGTTCGTCTTCGCTGACTGGAAAATATTAATTCAAATCCATTAGAATTTATTTCAATTCATTATTTTTGTTTATGAAAAGCGAAAAATATATTATTTCTAAATAATTAGATTTGTATTCATTACAAGTAGAGGTAAATTACAATTTGACACAAAATTGATTCAAATATTCAAATAATTGATTTGATATTTATTAATGAAAGCCCACAACTTTGGCAGAACAGTTTTGTTCAATGTTAAATAAAAATAACTTGGAATTAGAAATAAAATCATCGATTTACTAAATAATAGCTAAATCATACCGCAGAAAATAGCTAATATTTACATGGAAAATTATATTACTGTTGCATATTTAAATTTTTAAAACAATAATTTAATATTTTTTAATTAACAATTTAAAATTTAATTAATATTATTATCATTAATATAATATAGCAATAAACATTTATTAAATTAATTGTTTATTTTATTCATTTAATGAATAAATTAAACTAAATAAATTAGATTGGTCTATTTTAAAATTGTGATTTATTAGAAATCTTATTTCGCTATGAATTTTAAACAAATAGAAATGTTAGCAAATTAACACTATTTGTTTGAATATTTAGTCCTTTGTTTTGTAAATTTCTAAATAAATTAATGTATTCTTTGCATTACATCTATATATTGCAAAATCAAACGACTCTGACTATAGACATACCATTACTTTGCATTCGAAAAGTTTTCTTTAATATAAAAATATTTTCTAATGATTATTACTCGGATTTACCTAAACGTCACTCGAGTTTCAACGAACCAGGACTTGGGTTCAGAATGTTCTCGGAACTAGTTTTCTGCTAAAAAATAATTTTACACAAACTTGATATTAGAGTCGGTTTAAAAAATTTGCTCAGCTTTCTAATTATTTGAAATTGTATCATCATACACCAGTTCTCTTTTACAGTATTGTTTTGGAATCAAGGTAAGTTATTAATTGTTTTAGTTTTATCTTAAACTATATTTTTAAATTTGTAATTTAGTTTTTATACTTATAGTTACTTATGCTTATAGTTTATATCACATTAGATTCTTATATACAGAATTGTAAATGGTAACAAGTTTAATAATTTTAGCTAGACACGCACAGACATTAGAAAATGCTGTATGAGAAATATTAATAATTAGTCAAATTTAAGATTAAAAATATTAATTTTAGCATGATTTATGGGTTTTATGATCAATTACTTATAGATCTAGGTAAAAAAATTAATGTTGACGAGTTTTATTTAATATTTGAATTGTAAAACTAATTTCCCTGGTGTATTTTTAATATTTAAAAGCACTTTCCTCATAAAACCAATTTAATATTATTATTTGTGCATGATAATTTTGGCAATTGACAACAAAACAAACGAAATATTAAACAAAACAATTTTAATAATTCATATGAAAACGATTAAATGAATTGGTTTTTGATAATTAGAGTACATTAAAGAGTAATGACTTTATTATAACGAACTTCTAATCAGTTTTGCTTTACATTTGAACGAAACTCGTTATTATAAACGATATAAATGAGAATAAATGCGCCGATAGTTGAGACTAAGAACGCGACGCAAACGACTCGAATTATAATCAGAATTCTCTGTTTCTTAGTCTCAATCGCTTTTCGAATCAATTTGAGTAAAATTTTATATTTTAAGCCTTTTGTCGACACATTTCGAGGCGAATACTCTATTTTTTAAATAAGAAATTAAAGTAATTTTACATTTAAGTTGAATTTCGTGGCAAACCTTTGGTGAATTTATTAATATAAACACTTTTGTCGATCTGTCGGCTATGATCTTCGCTAACATGGCTTATATTTCGCTTAAATGACTCCAAAGGGGTTAACTCTTTTTTCGATGTGACCGCTATTTATGATTAAATCGCAGAAATTATATCTTATTCTGTATTTGACTAAACGTTTGAATTATGTTTACAATTGTTTGCTGTAATTCGCAACAGAATGAGAATAACAATTGCAAGCAATACGAGAATAAATAGGCGTTTAGTCAATCTTCGGATTCTGTACACCAATACTGAAGCTATTATCACTAATACCGTGTATAAAACAATTAGAATGTCAAAATATTTAATCATTTTAACAAATATTTATTAATATACAAATTAATAAATTGATAAACGGTTTACAAATAATTAATAATTATTTTAATTATATGTAAAAATAGAACATATTTAAATTTCACGTGAGCATTTCTAACCATAATTTTTAACAATAATGTATTATTTGCTGTATATAATACAACTAATAATTACTTTTACTAATAAACTTTCTTAATAAGATGTTATATACAGTATATACCTTAGATATTTATTGGACATTTAATTTATGTTATATGCTTGTATTAAAAATTATGCAAGTTTTTGTTAATCTAATAATTTTAATTGTAAAGATAATCGTTTTATTAATACTCTTAAAAATATTTTATGTCAAAAAATCTATAAACTTGTCTATTATGCTAAAATAGTATTTTAAACATTAAGTTATTTAAACACAAGTTATTTAAAAATGTAAAAATTAATATAATTTTTACAGTCTAATTTTTAAAACATTTGCTAATCATAATTTGATAAGGATATGTTGTTTTTATATGCAATTGTATTGTCAATTAAACAAAATTTAATAAAATATTAACTTTAAAAGTACTAAAAGTTAATAATGATTGTTTTATGTTAATTATTACTCAATTAAAATTTGCAGCAGCGCAAATTTTTAGCAACCACTTAATTCTTTTTACCAATAACTGATAAGCAGTATAATTATTACTTATACAATAATTATCGAATTTATTAAAATACTTTCAATTAATGCATGCTTGATTAGCGCACAGGAGTGAAAATCTTGTAATATAAATAGTTGCATATGCAACTTTAATCATGAAACTTTAAATGCATAGTGAAAATGCCAGTTTTTGTTGGTTTATTCATATTTATACTAAGGTTTGCTGAACATTCGAAACCGTCTTTAAAAGTAATAAAACCTTGTAATTTCCAAATTTTAAATTATATTTAATTGTACAAGTTTTATTATTCATTAATATTTTGGATATGCTTTTATCAATTTTTAAATTGTCAAAATTTCAAGAATATTTTATTTTTATAACTGCATATACCTTTAGGACACATTTCACTATCCTAAGCCTAAGCATTAAATAAAATATTAATGCACGATATAGTTGGTATTTATATCATGTTTAAAGCATGTAAAACTAGACCACAATTAAGATAATATGCTTTTATTAAAATTATCCAGTATTATGATAAAAAATATGCAAATTATTGTTTACTCTAATTAAAAACTAATAAAATAAATCAAAATAAAATAGCCAAGCATTTTAGCATATACTTGATTAAATTTTGTCAATTTAATCTGCTAAAACAATAAGTTTAAGACGGGTAACAATAAATGTCTTTATGCAGTCGATGTAGTCATAGAAACTTTTTGTCGAAATTTCAATTTTTCGCTAAACTGACTAAAAATGGCTTATTTTTGCTCGACTTTCCTTAACTCGGGATTTAAAATATGTATTAATAGGAATGATATGTTTAGAGCAGTATTGGCCGCAATTGGTTTGCGTGACTTATTTCGATAACAATATTCTTCTCAACCATCAAAACGACAAACTTTAGATACATTGGCATTATATGTAACTAAACTGAATACAGATATTCACAAACACACGACTCAGGCATTTAAAGACAAAAATCAATTGATTTCTTTAGTTCTAAATATAGCGACGAATTCAATAAAAATAATAAGAAATAGAATTTCGATTTTGAAAACTGATTTTCAGCATGCCCTATTTTTGTGTAAAATTTAATTTATTCGCTTTAATCAATTGTTTATTTAATCAAATCTATAAAAACCACAACATTTGAAATAAAAAGAATGTGAAAATAAGAAACAAAATATTTGATTTATTTGACGCGACTATAAATAGATATTATTTAATATTAAATTGCTATAGCAATTATTTTTACTTGCTGGTTTTACGTAAATTCATAGATATCGTACATTACATAACGACTTTAAAAGTTGTTATAAATTTTTGCTTTTTCCTCAATTTAAAAGTATTTAAATTAGGCATTATATAACTTGGCAATTTTATTCCAAGGCTTGTCGAAATCAAAATTTAATTAAGATGTTTGCCTGTCCTGTAATTTCAGACAGTTATTTGAAAACTATTTCCTATTTAATTGTGAAGCAAACACTCAATAATGAAATCATATGATTTGAATATTTAAAAATTTTATACAGACATTATTTGAATTGAAACAAATACTTATTTTATATTTAAATTCTAATCAATCATTAATCAGTCATTGAATTCTAACATCTAAGTTATTATTTTAGTAATCTTAGCTTATATCATTACGTAGTAGCATGTACAAAAATTTTATGTCAACAAATCAGTTATGCTATTTTATAATTAATTTACTTTTCCAAAATACATATATTTATAATTCACATTGTTTATTTAATACTTCAACATCAGAACAATTAAAAATTGCATGTTTAATATATAGAATGTATTTAATTTATTATAAAATTTTCCTTGTCATTATTATAATTGAAATTAATTTATAGTAAAAATATTCATGCAAAAAATCAGGGATGGTCAAAGAATAATATAAATGTTATTACCATGTCCCTAAAACAATAATTGAATTAACAAAGATCTCTCTAAAAATGAGCATGAGAAGACAATTTTTGAGAAAGCGCCCAGTTTGACTGATTATAATAAAATATTTAAATATAATATCATATTATTTAACATGGCCATTTCAAATTGATAATCAATATTCAGTTATTTGACCACGGTAGTAATTACGAGGCTATTTAATTATATATTACATGTAATTATACAGTATAGTATGAGAGTTTCGCGACTTTTTCAAATTATTTAATTTGTTATCTATTTTAGTATCGAAAGTGACAGACATTGGGTGTGGTTTTGCTTTTCTTAAATGCATTTATTTCACTCTTCAATACTATTCGTTAGCAATGCTATCGTCAGAAGTCATTCAATTAAATAGTCTTTTTTAAGACCTGTTCTCTCCGTTAACACATCATTTCGCTAATTAATTCCTATTTTAGAATCAAGAATCAAAATCATTTATTTATCAATAAATAAAATGCATTTTAAACTAGTTAAAATTAAGTTGTCATTTAAAAAATAAAATTAATACAATTTAATGTTTTTATATGCAATAAATCTGTATTAAATTGAAGGATTTAGATATAAAAATTGATAATCAAGAGCGCATAGATCATGTAAAAATACAATAAAAATGTTCATTGTCATCCAAAGGCTTTTGAGTTAAATATTTTTATATCTAAATTATTGTTAATCATACATAAAATATTTAAATTAACAATTTTTATATCCATAAAACTATTAATTTTATATTAAGAATTCTATTTGTATTAAATTGTTTATATGTTTAATTAACAATAAATTTAAGAATTAATATTTTATCAAAAATTAGCATTCTATTTACTTCATAGCAAAAATGTTAAGAAATACATTAGTAATAACATAGACTGCCAGAATCACGAAATATTTAGAAATTAAATTTAAATAATTTATCAATTAAATGAAAAAATTGCTCATACTAAAAATTTTGATGCTATTCTTATGGTAAAATATAAATTTGCTCTTTATACATTTCTCAATGAAATATTCAAATTTCTATTCAAATCGCGAATAATTTTTGAACATAAAAATTATTTGTTTTAATAGCATGCTCATAATTTTGAAAACGGGTAGAATTAGACGAACGAACTAATGACTGACTGACAAAATTCAATTCTAATTATATTAATCATAAAAACAGAAATATCTTCGATAGCAATGAACTTAAAAATAATGAATGATTGGAGAGATTACACGCAAAATATTTTCGTGATTTAGACATTAGAGCCGAGAAGTGAAAGTATGTGCGAGAGTGAAGGCTAATGATCTCTAATTGAGTGAACAGTACAATTTTTGAACACATTATTAGACAATTAATGATTAATTTGAAAAGTACTCACAATAGGTCTCTTCCGCTAACTTTACGATTAGTTCTCTTTTGTATTTACTATTCTTTTTGCCCATAGATTTCAACATTCAATTTCATTTGACGAATTGAAAATATTCTTGGCAATTATTTTTTCCAAAATAATCTTGAGTAAATAACTTTATTTAAAACACGTTTCTGAATGCATTGGACTTTCGGCAAAATAATTGATGAATATAAAAAATTGCTGATTTGACGGCGAAAGCAACGACTCGTTTGATGTAATAACTGGACAAATGTTTGTTGTTTTTCGAGAATAACATTCGAATAACATTTGATTGCAATCTATCAAAAAGTTTTTGTTTGACTCTCGCATTGAATCGCAGTTCGCATGTATTCCTACAGTGTATTCATGTATTCGATGTATTCGTGTATTTCATGTATTCGTGTGTTTAAGTGCGGTATTGCATAGTTACTGCTCTTGTGTCGGATTTATTGATTGAATGAGACTTACGAATGAGAAATGCGCTAATTTAGCATAAATAACAATAATAGATTGCAGCGAAAAATAATACTGTATTAATAATTTTTATGCTAGTTAAACGGAAAACGCACATAATGTATTTTTGATTGAATAAAATCGATTTTTACTTTTTCTTATATTTAATTGAATTTTTAATTTCATTGAAAATAATTGGATTAAGCATCCATAAATACGGAATATTTTTTGTAGTATGATAATACTATTTTTGAACTAAATATAAATTAGAAATAACACATAATTGCATTTAGCATGTTTACTTACAAAAGCAGTTTATAAAAACTAAAATGAATAATTTAGTGATTAATAGGAAATATTATTTTTAAAATAACAAACAGTTGTAAAAACTAAAAAATAAGCCTATCTTTAGCTAATATGCATAATTATTAATTGTCAAATCTTGCGGTCTATAAGGCGTTTATGTCAATTAACCCAAATTGTTGAACAATGATTATCGTTAAAATATGTTTGCTTGCATAATTTTTGTTAAGTAAAGATTAGTTAAATTTACATTTTCTTACCAAATGCTCTAAAATAATTTATTATAAATAATGTTAACCATTATAGTTTTATATCTTATGCAAAGGAATAATACTAAATATGTATGAAATCTATAAAGTATTGGCTTAAAACATTCTGTGAATAATTAAGCTTGTTAAGAGATGAAATAATTTATTTTTACATCTAATAAAAAGTTGTGATATTGATAAAATAATTCACAAAAATATAATTAACATTTTATTTATTGCTGCATTTGTTTAGCAAAATTGGGTTAATATTTAATAATAAGATGAATACAATATCCAATAAAATAATAAATAAGTTGTCATTAAGTTTAAAGACAATCTATCAATACTGAATAGAATGCATGGTAAGTAACTTTAATAAATACTATATTTGAAGTACTACTGTAGTTTAAAATAAACTGAGTTTTTAATATTTATTTTAAGAGTTAATCTCTTAACAGTTAGTAAACAAAATTATTTTTATATTAATAAACTATCATTAATTATCTTTTTAATCGTATTAAAAATTATCCGCAATTGTCTGTACAGTAGTTTACTCTTTGGTGACTAATTTATTCAAACATGAATATAATTTAATAAATATTTTTCTTAATTTAGGAAAGCTTAAAAATTTATTTTTCAAAAAATCTATATTGATTAGTTCTAAAAATAAGTTGACCTTTAAATTGCAATACAACGAACATATTTCAAGTTTGATTCCGGGATATTCACAACTCAATGGATTGAAGCGACTGGCAGTGAAGGCAACTCTAAACCCATACGCAAACCGAATCTATTGTTTACGCGTTTTGTCAAACAATTTGTTCACAAACTCTCGCTTTTAAGACAAACTTTTTCGACAATTTTCTCATTCCGTGTAGTTTTAATAGGTTTGTCGAATCGCATCAAATTTTCTGTATTTGCAATTTTTTCAACATTAATCGACTTCTTCGCTAAATCAAGGTCTCTCTCTCTCTCTCTCTCTCTCTCTCTCTCTCTCTCTCTCTCTCTCTCTCTCTCTCTCTCTCTCTCCACACTCTCTCCCGCTCTGTCATTCTGCCCGGTCTCTCCCTTTCCTCTCCCTTCCCGTACTCCCCAATTACAAAGTAGAAATGTACTCTAGCAAAGCAATTTTACTTATACATTTAACAGTTTTAGAGTAGTTTTAGCAGTTTTAACATGCTAGATTAGTCTCTGAGCCGGTGCAAGAGTTCTAACTGTTCTAGACATAGTGGTTGAACAAAAAAATAAGCCCTTGAACACAATGCTAGCCCAGAGAGAGAATGATGTGTTTAGAAGAAAAAATCGAATTCCGAAATATCTATATTTCAATTAAATTGATTCGTTTTTCTTCTTTCGTTTATTGAAATTACTTTGAGTTTGAGTTTCGATTTGTCTCTAATTGGGCTGTAATTAGCACTTGTCGTACAACGCGTTATATACGCTATAATACCTATAATATTCAGTATTTTCCCTATTCTTGTCCACTGTATTGAATTGGAGAAAAGTTTTATAATAAAATCAATGAATTGTCTATATTCTCTCAGTAGTGATAGGAATCTTAATCAATGCAGTTATTTTGCACTGATAAAAATAATCAAATGACTGAATTAAATTAATGGTTTTTAAATTGAATGTTAGTTTTGAAGTAATTTTGACACATTTTAAATACATTTGCCAAACAGTTATTTATACATCTGTTCTCCTATTTCGACAACTGAAGACTTGATAAGTTTGCAATCTTTTAAATTTATTTTGTTTTAATTTTAATAAACTTATAATTAAAGTCTAATTAATTGGTAATTATATTTTATTGCTGTTATGTATATTATTAATTAGTAATTTTTAGCACTCACTTTTTAACATAAAAGATAAAATTGCTAAACTTATTTGTAGTTTTGTTAGCGGTTTTAAGTTTATTATAAATTATAAATTTTTCTTTTGTCTGCGTTTTAATAAATTTTTTGTTCTTTATTTTTCTTAAAGTTTTTGTTTTAACACTATTTTTTATTAGTTAATATCAGATTAATAATTTGTTTAAAGAGTTTTATTCATTAATTATTCATTTGATTAATACGTTTTAAATTATTTTTAAATCTAACTAAATTTTTTAAATACTATATTTTTAAAATCTTGTTGGATTTATTTAAAAGCCTGTTTCATGCTTATCTTTACTTAAATATCTTAGTAAAATTTTAATTTTTAGATAATAATTAATTTGTTATATTTTTATGCCTTAATTATATTTTTAAAATTCAATTAAGTCTTATACAATAACTATTTAAAATTAAAAAGATATTAATTTTAACTAATTGAAAAATCAATGTATTTGATAGTTTGATCTATGTAGTTTAAAATTTTGTTTTAATTCTTGACATTGATTGACAATTTAATTTGTTCATTAAAAATATATTGATATTTTAAACATAGATATATACTATATATTAAGATATATTGTATTGTAGCTATACACCTTACATTAAATTAGCTATTACCATTAAATTATAAACAAATATATAATTTATATTAATTTATTTTTAACTGTATAAACAGTATTTAAACTACACATTATTAAAATGTAAGAAACGTTTTACGTAAACTAATATAATTTTGTTAATTATTTTTTTAATTTATTAATTTATTTCAACAAAAATTGCAAATTTAATTTTTTGACTCAATTATTGCATCTAATTTTTAAAACTTTAACTTGTCTTGTTTTCCTATTCCAAAAATATAAATATGAATTATTAATAAATGTTTAATATAGACATTGATATAATATAAACTAGAATTTTCAATCAATTAAACAACGAAACAATTTCGAAGCGAATAGACTAAAATAGAAAATTGATCGAGGGAAGTTTGATCAGCGAGATTGTCGAGCAAATGACCCAATTTTAATGCATTGCCAATCACAGAGAACTTTGTTTTTGTTTACACGCATTTCAAAGTCATATCAATTTTAGTGTTAAATAATTGGATTTCAATCGGTTTTTGACTCTAAAACAATTAAAAACTTATTTACGAATTAACTGTGTATTCAAAGAGTGAATGAGTCGTTCGGCGATTAGTCGAGAACCGGTAGTATGCTATAGGTGTGTTGACCCCCACCGCCACAACTAAGCAGCACAAGGCATAGCCACCTGAGTTGCTCTGCCTCTGTGTCTAGAATCGACTCTAAGACTAAGTTTTGAGAAGTTAAGCGAAACTGTAAGCGCGTATAGAAAGTGATTTACAGTACAGTCGAGGAATAGTCGTGTTTACGATGTTTACGGTGTTTGCGATTCGCTGCCAATCATTGCTTCAGCCCATAGACCAGCAAATGCTTTGATTAGAAGGGCTTAAGAGAGAGAAAGTTGATTGAGAAGTCAGGTCTTCAATTCGCTCGTTTGCTTCTGATCCGATACGAACATGTCAGAATTTATACACTCGATTACCTATTGTAACATGCTATCGTATTTCGTCCGCTTCCCCCAACTGCTGACCGGTTTGGCATCTTTACAGTTGTTTTAGATTAGAGTTGATTTTCAACTATAAAAGCCTATCGATCTGAATGTGATCAGACAATCAGAACACATCCGCCGGAGCTTGTGTGGCTCAGTGCGCCAATTAAGCTTTTTCCATGGTAAATTATCTAGTATCTTTGCTAGTATTTAACCCATATAAGTGTTGTGTGTTATCTTTAAAAGTTTTGAAAATATTTATAGAAATTAATGTGAAATTAAATTTGTTAATAATAAACATTGTTAGAGAACTTAATATAAAAGCAAATTTTGATTTGATTGCAGAATAAACGCCAAATTATGTCGACTCCGATGTGGAAGAAGAGACTGATTCTAATCGTCGGACTCATAGAGAACCTGCTGTTCAGCGGCACAATCCTGGGCTGGTCTGCCATGAACTACATGCTTAAGTCCGAAGGGGTTTATCAGTATATCTGCGATGATGTTAGGCCTCAGTTTGGATTCAAAAATCTCGATAAACTCAATGCTTCGGAAATGATTGAAAAGAAATTAATTCTGAAAAGACATAGCGATGACTCCGATAATGGAATTGTGACGAAATTGAAATATTTTAATAAAGAATTTGTCGATTATTTAACCAATTCTTACAATAATAACACAAATCTTACGCTTTTGGAGCAATTGGAGGCCTATCAGATCGAACCATCGCTCACAACAATCTATGCAAGTTTTTACTCAATGTTTATAATCTATAATTTAATTATATAATTACATTAAGAAAAATCTTTAAATATAGCTTAAAATAGTTTAGTGTTTAGTATTCAATGAAATAATTTAATACATTGCAAATTAAAGAAAATATTTATTATTGTTTACTACTTTTTACAAAATATTTTTGGAAAGTTTAATCGAAAAAATTTATATTTTGTACTAAAAATAAAATAAACATTTTCTTAATAAACAGAGATCTCAAGGATGTGGAGCACAGGATAAGATCCTGAACCTGGCCTATACTATCGGCGCATTTTGCATGGGATTCTCTGCTTTCATTTGGGGCTTTCTATTAGAAAAGTGGGGATTGAAAATTGTGCGACTTTTGATCAGGTAAGAATATGATTATAACTTGACATTAAATTAATTAGAAATTAATTATTTAATATTCAATACTTACAGTTGTCTTATAACGGGTGGAGCGATATTGTTATGCTTAACGAATTCGGGTAAGAATTGCTAATATTTATCGCTATTTGAAATTAATGCAATTTTTATGCTTTGGGTGTAAATAGAAAATTATTTATAATATGATAGCTTATTATGATTGTTAGAAAATACTATAAATTAAGTTTTCACGTAAATAATATAATCTATCAATAGTAATTTATAGATAAAAAATTACATGAGTGAATTGGATTATAAATTGTTTTATTTATAAACCAATAAAAATATTGTGCACTATTTTTTTCTTCGAGGCTACGCAATCTATTTTAATTAACTTATATTTTATTAATTTTTTATTTTGCTTAGTAATTTTGTTATTTAGTGTAAAATAAATAAATAAACATTAACAAGAACTTAAGAATAAATAAATTACTTTATATACAGTACTTAATTAAGCAGTTCAATAATAATAATCAGTAAAATGCTTTTACATAAATATTATCACAAAAATAAATTAAATTAACATGAATAATTAATTTGAAATAAATATCTAGTTAAATGTCTGCCATAATGCGTTGATTACAGAGCGTCCATATCTAATCTTCCCGGCCGTAACCCTCCTGTGCTTGGGTGGCGTCCCTCTCCGTATAGCGAATATGCAATTCGCAAACCTCTACCCAATGAGGCGCTCGACAGTCATCAGTCTATATTCGGGTGCATTTTGCGCGTCGGCCGTCGTCTTCGTAGTCCTTAAATACCTGTTCGACTCGGGAATGTCATACTTTGCGGTGACTCTCCTGCTGGCGCTCATTAGTATACTCATGTTTCCGTTTACACTATTTATTCTGCCTTCGGATCGAATACAAGAGGAGACTGAGTCGTCGACTAACTCTAAGAAATCATTTTTCGAGAGAACTGTTTTCCGGTCCAGTCTTTTGGCTAAATCTTCTAATGTTTCGCTAATGAAGTTCACGACTCTCTCGACGCCTTATTTTGTGCGAAAATTGCCAAATTATGAACATAATAAACACATGGATAAACTAAATGAAATTAATGCCAATAATAATATTTATAATAATATGAATAATTTTAAAAATAATAGCATTGCGGTTCAAAATGGTGTGAAAAATAACCCAATCTTCATGATAATAGACCCGATTATGTCTAGCCT
This sequence comes from Metabelba pulverosa, assembly GCA_034697605.1. Classification (NCBI taxonomy): domain Eukaryota; kingdom Metazoa; phylum Arthropoda; class Arachnida; order Sarcoptiformes; family Damaeidae; genus Metabelba; species Metabelba pulverosa. The sequence continues at coordinate 1,074 of JAQIXC010000941.1, read as the reverse complement.
TCCACCGGTAGAGCCAGTTGTTAATGCGAAGAAAGGCCTTCCGCTTAAAATCTCTTTGTGGTCACTGGCCTTTAATCTGCATCAGTGGTGGTTCTCGTGGCTCATCACGTAAGTAGATCTAAAATTATGCTGGCTATAAGTTTTTGCTACTACAATAAATATAACTATTTAATTTAAAAGGTACATGGTCATGTATGTTGGATCTCTTAACTTATGGCTGCAAAGAGTGACCAACGATAACGAAAGTGCCGGCAATTTCGCCAAAATATACGGCTGCGCACAAGTGGTTGGCCTAATCCTAGCGCCGATGGCCGGTCTTCTGATGGACTGGAGTGTCCAGAAGGCAGACCGAGAGACCGATCCGTTTAAGCGAAAGCTGAGTCGAGCGAGAGCTGGCTTTTGGCCGCTTTTCATAACTACCCTCTTCTTGAGTGCATGTCTTTTGTGCCGATTCTTTGACAACGAGACCGCAATCTATTCATCCATAATCTTCATGACTATATTCCGGGCGTTTCTGGTGGCCGTCGGAACCGCTTATCTGCGCATCAGGTAATTGATTGTCCATTTGTGGCACTCTTTGCTGAAGCGGTAGTTTGTGTTTTTAGGTTCAATGGCGAGCACTTCAACCGCTTATTGGGTATTATGAGTACAATTGCATCCGTCGTATCATTACTCCAGTTTCCGCTCTTCGTTTGGGAATCTCAATACCCGAGCTCTGCATTCTGGGTAAAGAATCTAAAGTTGAAACAATTCTGTTTTACAGAATCTAATTGCATTTCTAATTTAACCCAACAATTAGGTCAATATATTCAACTGTTTTTGTACATTAATTGCATTCACAAATCCTATTTATATTCTGATAACTCCATTACAAAAGTATTTATTACACAAAGAAGAGAGAGAAGAGGCTGACGCTAAGTCCAAGTGATCTTTATCCTACTCCACTGTGCTGTACATGCTCAATTTTAATCACCTCTTTGATCTGTTGTATTATAAGTAAAGAATAAAAAATCCGCATTTATTTTAATGTAAGCTTTCCTGTAAAACGTATATCTTGCTAAATTTTTATTAATA
>JAQIXC010000940.1:0-18318 GCA_034697605.1 Metabelba pulverosa | reverse complement strand
CAGCCGACTCTTCAGCCGACTCTTCAGCGATATCTTCGGCGACGTCTTCCTCAGACTCTTCAGCCGACTCTTCAGCCAACTCTTCAGCGATATCTTCGGCGACGTCTTCCTCAGACTCTTCAGCCGACTCTTCAGCGATATCTTCCGCAACGTCTTCCGCAAACTCTTCAGCGGATTCTTCAGCGATGTCTTTAGCGGCCTCTTCAGCGACCACTTCAGTGGTGGTCGGGTTGAACGAGCAATGGCTGACTGTGAATGTGTGCGACTGCGAGCGCTTCTTCTTCTTCACTGTCTTCGGCGTAAACGGCGACGCATACGGAGTGGAGTCGAGAACCGTCCGCTCCATCTGTTCGGGAATATAACTTCTTCGGGCGAATGACGTCAAACCCAATGCCATTGTATTGGTGGTCGCACTCAACGGCAAACGCATCGATTGGTTTGGTTTGCGGACGGACTGCGGCGTCGAAGTGATCGGTCGGTCTTTGTCCGACTCGTCCAACTCGCGCGAGTCCTCCGAACTGACGGTAATGTCGATGTTTTTGAAGCTGAGGTTAAACGCTCGGGAACTCCGTCTTTGGCGCCGTTTGTCGGCAATGATCTTAAACTCGCGGAACATATCCATCGGCTGCACAATAGTACGGCTGACAGTCGTTGTTTTGGTGGCCAACAGCTGGTACTCCTGTGCCCGCGTGCGGGACCGGCGCGACCGCGGGATCGGATCCCAATTCCAATGCGTTGTCGGTTGTTGTCTGAGTCCCGACATCTTCGGCCGATTACGGGATTTGTTTTTGTTTTGTCTTTTTTCAAAAATAAACGATTTTTCTCCTCTTCTCTCAACCAATCAAAACAAACCTTCAATTCAAACATTGCGTCGCTTCGCGCAGACGGCAGTAGAGGGTAGTAGAGGGCAGTCGCGCTCTCGTCACTGCATTATGAGAGCAGAAACCGAATTTGAGAATTAGCCGAATTGAATAAAACTATCATGTTGCAATTTGCAACCAATTCTGTTCAAAACAATAGTTATAATTGACAGTTTCAAAGCTAACATAACAAATGTTTCTGAACAATAGTTTCCAAAAGTTTATTGGAGAACTTAAATCATAGTAATTAAAAGATTCATGCTGTTTTACATATAAAAAATATATTTTCGTATAGTAAAAATTGAACTTGCAAGTATTTTCACTGTTTGCTCGTATGATAAATGTATGTTTTGCACAGCAGTACGAACTACTCGAAGGAAAGTATCATATCATAAGTTAGAGCTACGGTAGGAGTAAAAATCCAAACCCTAATTATTTATATTTATACTGTATTTACTAGAATTTATAAATTTAAATAACTTGTTTGCTAAATTTTATTTTTAAACAAGAGTAATTTTAATCTTAATTGCCGAATATCTAGAGAATATCGTTACAGCGTTACAGTACTTGCTGTAGAATTAACTATGCAATTAAATAAGAATGCTTATTTAAAATCGAGCGAATGCTACGATTTGATAATTGGAATCAAACTCTCAATGCATTAAATATAAAATTTTAAACTAAAACTATAGAATTTTGGCTAAATATCCATGTTTAGCTTTAAGGAATAAAGCATGTCTAGCATGTAAATTTAACTAGTTGTTTGGAGCGCATAACTAGATTATTCAATACAATTTTAAAAGATTTTTTATATAAACATGTTATCTGTAAATACATAAACTATTCTTACTGTATATGCTGTAAATGTGAACAAACATTACTTTTCAGCATGACAAAATAATATTTAAATATTTTAGTTTAACATCCTAATACTGTAAAAATACAAAGAAAAACATTTATAATTTAAACTTTAAATAAATAATTTGTTTTTATTTTTAATAACACAAATAATATTAAAAATTTAAATCTATAAATTGTGCAGTTTGAAATATATAAAGTTGATGATTCTATATGGAATATGATTTATATTTACGTTTACACAAATGCTAGTTTTTAAACTCTATAAAATAACAATGTATATGTAATATAATTTTGTATTTTATTTACAGCAAATAAAATGTTGCATGGCAATATCAGAAAGCTAATCAAAAATTGAACAAGCCGAAATAGTCACCCGATATAAGCGATGTATACATTGGCTTCTGTGAAAAGAGCAGACAATGTGAACAGAGATTAGAGAATAACTGAGAGAATGCGAAGGGAATAGGGGGTCAGTAGTGCACGACTGGCACTACCTTCGCAGAGGGCTGGCAGGGCTGGCAGTGCTGGTGGTGATGCTGTGCAGAATTTGCTGACGCAGTTGTGCTCGGATTCGACTAATGCTTCTATCAGTGCATGTCTGCAGAGCGCTAACAGAGCACAGAATAGCGAGGAATTGCCAGAATTGCCACAACTGTCTAATTGTACGTTCGCTACATAACGCCGAACGCATAGCACAGTGTATAACAGTAGAGCGAATGCCAATAGCATTGCATACATTCTCGACTAGTTTGTCGAGAAAATCGTTTCCATTCGCAGTGAAGGGTCGCGAAGAGTCAAATCGAAACCTAAATCAAAACCTCTATTACTGGTGAGAAGAGAGAGGAAAGTGTCTGAACGGTATAAACCGCTATATTTAGTGCCGGCAGTTGCGACCAAATAGTGGCACGAAATCAAAATTTTTGTCACATCTGAGAGAGTGTGCGACTCCGCGAGTGATAGCACTACAAGACTTGTCGGCAATAGTAATATAGAGAAAAATATGTGCAAAATATGTAATAAAAAACTGTTACATCACTCGAGCAAATGTGTCTTTAACGGTGTGTTCGGGTATATGCGTCAGAAAGAGATAAAAGTAATATTATTTTGGCGATAAGTCGACATTAAATTGTTTCATAGTTCTTCGTTTTTGAGTAATGTATATTTTATTTGAATTACACAGTAATTGATGTGCGCTTTCCATTCGCCACACATTCAGCCCAACTCTCCACTCATCTCCCATTTGAATTCGAGGTAAAAAAAATTATTTTCTGCTATAAAATACAATATTTCGATCGATATTTGTTCGCAAAGGTTAACGCCATTGACTAACGAGAAAAAAAGTTATATTTTTTTTAAGACAAGAGATTAAATAAGTCGACAGTTAGTCATTTGCTGTAACTTCGCTGTCATTCGTTACCAAAAATAGTCGATTTCGGTTCGGAATTACTTTATATCTGCACTTAAGCTATTGTGCCGTAAAAGTGTTGCGCCGATTCTTATGGCTATTGATTTCCAAATCTTCAATCTATCATGCTAGTTCTCTATCTATAAAACTATGTCGATGTATATTTATCTACTATGAGTATAAAACTATCTATCTATTTTTTCTGCAAATTTGTTAATATATACACAATCTGTTGAAATATTTTCTGTTTATCGCGACTTTCAATACGGCGTACATTAATCTAAATTCTTTGCGTTAAAACTCTTTTAGAAAATAACTTTTTTTGCGATTTAAGTGTAGAAAAGACTCTTTTTTAAAGATAACTGTTAGGGAAACGGAATGAATAATACATTTTTTCACTAAAAAAAATCTTTATTTTAACTTTTTTTCCCTCTGATATATAGCGTCTAAACAATAACTTTTAATATATTTTTGTGCAAAAGTGCAAAATTATTTTTGGCTCTTTCGCCGCAATTCGGCGATACTTTATCACCGATGGCTTCGGGCCATCAAATAAATGTTGATTTATATGATTGCGGAGATTGTGGAGTGAGTGCACACATATAGTTAGCAATAGTAATCAAATCGGATTCCGATTCCATTTTAATGCTGTTTGGCTGCGAACGCAAAGTCAATCGCCGACAACAGCACCGAATGATCGCCAAATGCTATTTGTTCGACAATTTTTTCTACCAGTATATAGTTGAGTATATACTGTATATTATATATACAGTATAGTATTTAGCCATTTCTCGCTTATATTGTTTTCATTTGGACTTTTGCTCTTTCCTTAAACAACTGACCAAAAGAATGGTTCGGATTCTTCGACACAAACCATTCGACGAAATTAGTAAAGCTTTACATCAAATATTGGGACTTATAGTACAGTGAAAGCCAACCCAAACGCACAAAAGCCAATAGAATTGTCGTTCACTCGTTGCACAGTTCGACTCAATAAACAAAACCTGACTTTTCCGCTAAATTCCATTTCAATCCACTTAATTAGATAATTAGAAATGGACAACCAGGGTAAATGGGTAAATGCGCTAATTCAATACAACCTCCTCTCGACAAAAGCATATTTACAATTGAAAATTCATCTCAACTTAACTTATAATTGATTTATAGGGTTTTAATAGATTTGCAACAGTATTCTGTATTGATAGATTTGATTGAAATTTATTCTCTATAATACTGTAGGTTTGTGGAAAATTACGCTGTCTATTTGTTAACCATTAGATTTTGATTTTACTTAACACTTTATGTTAAATTTTAATTAATCCTTAAAATAAAAAAGAGCAAATTTAAATCTACAGGTTTTATACAGTTTACGCTATTATAGTATAAATGCAATCACAGCTGGAAATGCGTAATACTTTAATTTAGGTCTCAAGCGTGTAATTTCATCTTGGTTAATTTTTAAACTATATAAAATAATTTAGTTATGCGCTGTATATAGCAAATAATACAATTTTGTTGTGTAATCTTTTTATTAAACTTTTTAAACTTATTAAATTTATTTTTGAATAAAGTCGTTATTAGATTAGATTCGCTGATAAATTCAAAATTAATTTACTTTTTCGACAAAAACAATATAATACACAATACATAAGAACTAAATTTGCAAAAATTTCATTAAATTAATTGAAAACGAGATAAATCCTCGAAAAATACTAAACGAATTATTGCCCTTTAATTGCATTAACAACATACTAATTTAAGCTTGTCTAAATAATGGCGATAATTTTATATAAATAAATATTTTCTTTTAATTTATTTCAAGTTATTCCACAGTTTTATGCGTTTCCTCAAAATGCCAATCAATTTCGAGAATTATAACTTGCTATAATTTATCCCATATCTACTAGAAATAATTGCAATTCAAATATTTTATTATTGCAGAATAAAATAAAACGTTGAAACGCTCTCTAAAATATTAGATTCACTTCAATCACAACGTAATAATTTTTATGATAAGTTATATTTTCTATAATTGAATACATATTTATAAATACATTTATCATTTGCGAAAAAAAAAACTGAAATCACAAAAATTTGTGCTTAGCTTAGAATAGCAGTAGAGCTGCGCTCGTATTGATAACTGAGTTAGAGTTTTGTCGATATTGTGAATACAAAACGTTTTTCTCATTATTTTGTTAACAAAATTCCCGTTTTTATATCAAAAGAATTGAGAATTTAGTTGGCGTTCGAAGAAAAGTTGTCAAAGAATTCATATATTTTATACAAAGCACATTAATCATGATTAAGCATGCTCCTAATTAATTGTTTAACGATAGTTTTTCGACTCTTTTTAAACCAAAATTTTAACTCAGTTTAGGCACAGATTTAATTCCATTAGAAAAACGTTTTTTAATACACAGTCACAAAATGCGGATTATTTTGGCTGCAGATGAAGATAAAGATGAAAATGCGTCATTCTAACATTAATTTTAGATGAAAGCGTCACTCTTTAAATAAGTAACATAGCAAATTATTTTAATAAGTTTTGATTGCATAGCTATTCAAGGATTTTAGTTATTTATGGATTTTATCAGTTACTAGCTAATTAGCAAGCTTAAGTTAGAAATAATAAGTTTTTACACAGTTATGTAAGCGAGAGAAGATAATTTGGGTTTAAGTTGAAAAAATCATTTGTTGTGTTGCGTTGAAATGCGAGACTACTTTCTAATTGGAATCTCCAAAAGACTATTAACCGAAATAATAGCATTCATTTTGTCGGCTGTCATCTCATTCACCCGTTAGACCATTAGTGCAGCGAAACACTCGAAAGACATTCAATTTGTTAGTCGACTACAGAGACAACACTCGCTATAATATGGAAATCAATTGTCACTGAAGTACACATCCTTTTCGATCATTCTTTTAATTATTTATTTATTAAACGCGAAAGTACGATGCTTATTCTTCACTCAAGTGTAGCTTTTAAAATAATTTTTTATTAGATTTTGCACAAAAAGAGCTTTTTATTGATTTTATTTTTCGTATGAAAAGTTGAGACCAAAATTCAAAATTCAAAATAGAACCTAAATTGAAAAAATGCAATTTGATTCTTTTTGACTTAATGTTAAGACTTTCTGATAATTTTTTCTAACTAGAAGTAATGTTGAAGTTATTGATTAAATTGAGTGACGAAGTGACTGATCTGCTGGCGCCGATTCCTGTGCCAGTCTTTTGATTTGCAAAATCATTACCTAATCTAACTGTGTATTCGTCTGACAAAAGCTGAATACATAATGAATTCCTATTTTCGTTATTAACTTATTATTATTATTATCAGAATTTTATCTTTTATTACTGTAATTACGATAAAATGATTAAAGATATGAAAGTTTTCTCACCATTTATTAACACTCGCCGTCATCATAAAAATTGGAAATGAGCAAGGCGCTTTTCGATTCAAATTGCTGTCTCTTAGTAATTAAATTTAATCAGTTGGATCTGTTTATTGGCTCAGCGGACGACTTCTAGAATTCTAATCCAGCACAAATTTAATTTCAGAAATTCGACTCCAAATTGCAACTCCAAACTGGCATTTCATGTATGCTTTGTATCACATTTCCTATGCTTTGCGCAAAACCGCTCTTCACAGCCGACAATAAGTTACTCTTCACTCAATACAACGCATAATCTTATTTATTCGATAATTTTGCCAAAATAATCAACTCTTTATAAGTTAATTAATATCAGAAATAACTTGATAACTTGTTATAGATTTTAATTAAAGTATAATTAAAGTCTAGTTGTAAAATAAGCATAATAAAACTTTAATTTAATTGCATTACGAAAATTAATTAAATTTCTGGGTTTGGTTTGTTATCAATATTTTAATTTAAAAAATATGCAAATATGTAAATAAATTTTAATTAAAAATAATATTTCAAACATAATTCTTGCAATTAGACTGTATAATATGTGATAAATGACTTCTCGGTGTAGTCTTAATAAAAATATTAGTTATTAATTATTAACAAAAAAAATGCATATCTAATAATCTGGAGAATTTTTTTTAACTATAATATAACTTATACTATATAAGTGAAGCAAAAACTACTTATTTATAAAAATTCCTAAAATTCAATTATTCCATAGCTTATATAATTTGTTCGTCTTAAGCGTAATTTTAATCATGTTTACCAAATATCTAGATTCTAGACTCTAGAATCTAGAGTATAGCACTGAATGAACTAGCTAGCACATAATGTACTCTAGAACTACAAATTTGTAAATAGGTATTTAAATAAGAATGCTTATTTAAAATCGAGCGAATCCTGCAATTTGATAATTGGGATCAAACTCTCAGAGCATTAAATATTTGCTTTCAATTCTCATCTCTTAATAAATAAGACTAATGAACACAACTCTCTGTTCAATAGTTTATTCTTATTTTCAATGTTTTATTATTTCGCTATAAATCTGAAGAGAAGTATAAAAACTTCTTATTTTATTTTATTTGGATTAAGGCTATATACCACTATCTGTGCAAATAGAGTGAAGTTTTATCATGTCAAATAATTCCGCTATAAATCTGAGTTCGTTTCGGAGACAAGAATATTCAATTCTATTGAAGCGATTTTTTGTTGTAAAGTTAGACTCGACTCGAGTTATCTGCGAACGGCTAACTCGTATTGAATTAAATGTCAAGCGATAGCGAAGTCATCAAATCTGATGCCAATATTTTCTCCAAGACTTTCCAAACAGTGATTTATTTTCTTTAATTATAGCAATTGAGACATAAAGAGTACATTTTGTTAAGTGATGTATGACTTTCTGGTTGTAAAGAGTATTGAATAAAAACACAGTTTGAATGTTAATAATGATTTTTGGCGACAATCGATACGCAGAATAAAACTGCGAATAAGGGCTATGACGTGAAGTGATGTAAAGGAATTGTTTCGAAACAGTCGACTATTCTAGTCATCCGAACAATGTTTTAGGCATTTCGTGTCCGCGCGGGGAAAGGGAGAGACACCTGAGCGCTAACTGAGCGCTAACCTGAGCGCCAAACTGAGCGCTAAACTGAGCGCTCGCACATCGAAATGCCTCCAAATACCTCTAGCATGTATTATTAGGCTGAGATAATTACATTTTTAAACTGAATACATTTACACTAAATTAGCGAATGGTTCAACTTGTATTGATTTTCTTAGCTTGATGAATTACCCATGCTTACTTCGAATTTGAAAATTTATTCATAAAACGTTGCAATTAATAAACATTATGCACTTCCTAATTATACATGCATCTATTTTTAAGTTTTTTCTCCATTTGACAATATAAAGAGCAATGTAACACAAATAAATTAATAAACCTCCAGTGCTCTTAATGATAATATGTACTTAAATTTAATTTTAGATCTTGGCAATTTAAACGAATAATTTAACAATAATGTAGCGAACATTAAATTTTCACAACTCTTTGGCTTTCCGTTCATTTCGATACTAAATAATTAATTTTTTTCCAAAAACAGCAATTTTCGGCGAAATGCGAATGTTTCGGTGTATTCGACCGCTTCTCGGTAGTCGAGGCTAATTTTGCTTGCCACTTCCAATCAGAATAGTGTACAATTCCGATTTTACCCTGTACGTTCATTACACGCTTCGCTCACAATCTATCATTCTATGATATCACTTAAATAAAATCAACGCATGCGAGAGCCCAAGGAGTGAGTCACTCGAGAGAGTATGCGAGAGAGCATGGGAGAGAGAGAGAGAGAGAGAGAGAGAGAGAGAGAGAGAGAGAGAGAGAGACTGGGAGAGTGAGAATGAAAGAGATGGTAGAAAATGAGTTGACTTTTAATATTTGATAGCAATAGCACATGTAATCTCCGAATGTAATCAAATTAATTCATGAATAGCTACAGTAAACAGTTGCTGATCCTATAAACAAGCATGGCACAAACAAAATTAAATACAAATAGCAAGACTCTAATAACGTATTTAATTTAATAAGAGTTTTTGCATTTGTTGTGTAATAATAAAGAATTATTATATAAAATAATCGCGAAAAGAGAGAAACGACTTATCGTTGCATTCAATGCCTGTAATGCCTGTAATGCGAGTAATAGCGTGTAATAGGAAAGAGTGTAGACATGAAGTGAAAGAGTGTTTGTGAACTGAAAAATCTCAATGTGTTGTGTGTTTGCGCTTATTATGTATGAAATACTCTCAATGTCTGCATTGGCTCTCGATTTGAGTTGAGTCTGATTTTTACGTTTATGTCGTGTTTTGATTACAACATTTGCATCAAATGAGTTAATCACGACTTTAATTGCCATTCAGTACTCATTTTTGTTTGGTTTGAAGTATCGATTGATTTATTTATTTTGTGTTTCGGATCTCGAGATCAGCCATTGATTGGTAAATGACATCAAATGTGATAAGACTTTAGACGCGAAATGATTTTAACTGATTGTCGACTCAAATATTAAATCGTTTTCATTAATACTTAATCAGTGTTTTCCTCGAAAGTGAAACTCAAAACTAATGTTTATTTATCGGCTTTTTAGTCAAACAAATATCGGATAAAACTTAAAGTAAGCATAAAATGAATAATTGATACGAAAATTAGCGCTAATTTTATGTCAAATGTCTTGTTTCGTCGAAACTGTTTTCGACACTCGTTTCGCGATTTCTGCTCTAATTCTCTAATTAATTCATGTCTTCGCTGTCTTCAGTGTTGCTGACAATCAATGGAAACATCACAGCCGTCGACCTCAACGACAAGCACTTCGACTATCAATAACAGCGGTTGCGGCCAAACAGTCGACGCGAGCGGCAGCAGCGGCGGCGGTGGCGCTGAGGCGAACGCCGGCGAGTCAGCCGACGACTTCCTGTCCACCGGTCGCACCGGACGGCGCAACGCGATGCCCGACATCCTCGAGGAGAAGGCCTCGCAGTTGACCACTTCTGACCTCCCGAACGAACTGCAGAAACTCAACTTCAATGGTATTTAACGCAAATTGTCAAACATTGCAGACATAGACCTAATCAGTGATCACTACTGCCTATCGATTCGTGCATTTTATTCAGTTTATACCAAAAATTTTCCCATTTCTCACCGAAAATACAACTATTTTTAGGCATCCAATCAATTAATGCATTGCTATTTAATTTAGTCTCGTTTTAGACAAAACAAATATTTCTAATTAATGCAAATATTTTTGTCGTATTTCCAAATATATAGACATTTTGAGACATTTTTCGGTTATTTGTTCTTTTAATTTATCATTTCATTTGTAAATATTTTCCATTTTATTTGAATTAAACATTTAATTCATTAATTTATTTTGCGTTTTATTTATTTATTTTTATAATTTGACTGAATTTTTTCCAATTACTGAATACCGGGCCTAACAGTAGACTCGCGTCTAATTTGAGTTTCACGTCTAGACTAGACTCAAGACTTTAGTTTGAATTACTTTTTTAGATTCAGTTTTTAATTTCGAGTTTTAGAAAATATAAGTTTTGATTTAGTGTCGCATAAATGCATTTCTCAAAGCGTTGCTTAAAAAGCATTCGAAGCGAAACAGCAATTCATTGAATACTCAAACTCTATATTTAGACTCAACGCAACCGAATGGTAGTTCTGGTGAATCCTCGGGAACTGCTTCGTGCAGTAGTAGTAGTAATGAGAATAAATGAGATTTTGTTTTCTCGCACAAGAAATCGCTATTAGTTTGGGCGAGAAATCGCTTCTTCAGAGTTGTCTTGAAATATGAGAACTCGAAGTCTCGAAGTCAAGTCATCGTTAATATTGAGGAATAATTTCTTTCTCGCATTTGATAAGGGAAAGGACTACTACTGTCTGATTGAAAAACACAATGTTATGTCAACTCTATTATTGACACAAAAACTGATTACATATTACAGAATGTCTTACAGTTTGTTTCGAGACATTCTTCTTAAGTCGACGTGAATTCAAAAGTAGCTAAAAATGCTTTTAAATAATTTATTACTACTTAAGGCCAAACTGTCAGTGAGTGTACGGAAATACATGACATAAAAAATATGTTTAAATAATATACGAAATTGTTTTCTACGATTGCCGACGGGATTCGCATTAATAAATATTATATCAATTTTTTGCGCGACTTTTGTTTGTTTTTGACTGCAATTAAATTGAAAAGTTTCGACTCAAACGCCTAATGGATGTGAAATAATGAGAGACTCGAAGTGTTTGCCATTGAATGTCATATACGTCTCGACACTCATCTAATTGCTGGCACTCTATTAGCTTTGAATGGCTGTGATATAGGTGTGGATCGACGCGAAACCGATTGATTCGTTTGTTGAAGACGATCGCCAACAGAGAAAATGCCATTTTATGTAAACATCACTAAAACTTATTCCACTAAAGAAGCGATTCTTCTATAGGAAAGCCATTTTAGGCACTACTCTCCGACTCCGAACTCGAACTCAACTGCAACTCAAACTCGAAACCCAAAGAGCAATGATATGCCGACACATGACTGCATCAGTTCTGCATCGATCGACGAGAAAGAGTACGGAATGTCTTGCAATGGACTCACGACACGACTCACCACAAAACTAATCATCAAATTTGTAAAAAGTGTTCCAATTTGTAAATAAGCGCTTGTTTTGCATACTATCGGTTCGAAGCGTTACTTTCCTAACAATTTTTGTAAACAAGAAAATAAAGTATTAAATCGTTTCGAAGTATATTTAACTATACGAATAGTTCCCAACAAACAACTTGATAAATTCTAGTCATTATATAAGAAAAGCACAGTTTATGATACATTTTATTGTAAGGGGAGAAACATCTAAAAATAGTATTATTATTAAAAATAAGATATAATTTAATTTTTTTAACTCATCTTTTTAGTCATTGTATAATACAATCAAATTTTTGTCACAAAAAAGAGATGAATTAAATGTAAATTTTGGAAATAAAGTGAATTTCTCGGAGAAAAAGCAATTTTTAAAATTCTATTTTCACTCCTTTTCTGTTCAACTTTTTTCTATTAACTATTAGTCAGTGTTTGTGATGTTAGCGTCGATTATGTCTTTCCGCCGATGTATGTCTGCGCTCGCTATCCTCCCTATGCTCTCTGTGCTCTCTGTGCTGCTGCCTGTGCTCGCCGTGCGTTCGATGCGCTTTCACATCAATTCTGGTTTCGTACGACTCGTCCGTTCGATGCTTTCGCTGATCGACAGCACTACTAGTGCTCGGAATTGGCTTCGAGTGAGAACTGGCCTTCGATTGCAATGTTTTCAATGCTTTCGAATGGTTTTCGATTACGTTTCGCAGTATTTCTTAATAGGATTTTCCTCTCGAGTGAACGCATACTTAGATTTGAGATATGATTAAAAATTTTGTTTAAAATGTGTTTTAATTATTAAATCGAGTGAATCAATAGAAATGAGTTGTTATTTAACTTAATTTAATTGAATTTATTTCCAAACAATTAATGTATTGCTTACAACCGAAGAGATGAGTAGCGAAGACGAGATCCAAACGGAAAGCCCGAAAAAGTCGAAACAATTAAAGTCGAATCGAGAGGAGCGTCAAGACATGGCTATAATATAGCTATTCTCACGAGAAAAGCGGGTATTTTGTCGACCAATCTATAGCGAAGATAATTCTAAGGATTAGAATATTATGTTTAATGAATGTAAAATTTAATTATAACAAATGCATTAACATTACATTAATTTATTAGCACACTTATTTAATTTAATTAAAAGTATGTATTTATCTAAATATATTTTTGACCAAAAATTTATTTTTAAAATATTTTCAATACAATTAAATTTTGTATTAAAAGAATACATTTTTTAAGATTATAAATATGAATTAAATATTTACATAAAGTAATAACTCAATTAATATAAATTTAATTATAAAATAAGACAATTCGAGGTTTAAGAGGCGGACCAACTAATCAAACGACGATTTCTTTGCGCTCGCATTGACTTCCGTTTCGGCACTACTTTTGTTGCAATTGTTTGCCATTTCTTTGTCATGGGTTTGACTCACATTCTGTTCGTTAGAATTGGGAATGTCTTCCGAATCGGGTCATCATTTTGCTTGACCTAAGCATTCGGTTCGGGAGTCGAGACATCCATCGGTTGTCGCAGTTTTCAGAACTGGAGTTCACTTTCGACTCATTTTGTCGAATACTTTCGAATCTAATAAAGCGATACATTTGTTGACAGCAATGAGGGCCGCCTTCCGGGCTTTGCGGACCTCTTCATCGCCGTTAGTCTCAATTGTGTCCAACTTTATCATACATCGCGTCAGCCTTTGATTTAAATACCGATACTTCTTGTCGTCTGCCGTTCCCTCGAATTGGTTTACTTGAGTCGAGTATTTCTTGACATCCGTTACGATTCTACTAATCAGTTCCAAAGCATTAGCTTTTGGTTTGACTTTTTGATCGCAACTCGAGTTCGATGTCGCGGTCGGTGTCGGGCCGTCGTCTTTGGCGCCGTCGGGTCGTCCAATGGGAATGCGAGGGACAAACGGCCCGGACTTTGATTGGTCTGCTTTGGCCTTCGTTTGCGTCGATTCGACTTCAATGGGTATGACTCGTGATATCAAACCATTCGACTCATCACTCGATGTACTCTTCGCAGGACTCGGCGATCGCTTTTCGCTCTTTCCGTACATTTCATTCATTTATTCGATATTTAGTCAATCATTAATTGGATTAAGTATTGGATTAATTAATACCTTTTCGAAAGCATTTAAATCCCACTCAAGATCTCTAAACAAACTGTTAATTGATTTTTCGCATTCACTCCGAAATGAGTTTAATTCCTCTAATTGTTGCAAACGTTTTGATTTGCGATTATTTAATAACATTTTAATTGTATTTAATTAAACTAATAGTACTATAACTCTGTTTTGCATTTATATGTATTTTTACGAAAAAAAATTATAATTAAATGTAATAATGAGAGTAACACAAGAGAGGAGAAGAGAATCGATTTGAATGAAACAAATTTGAAAATATTTTTAATTCAAATGTCAATACTATTACATAATATTTGTTTATATAATATCGACTGCTTTTCACGTGCGAGTTCTAACCATCAATAATGTTTTTAATTGTTTCAAAATTTATTAAATTTGTTATTAATTCAGTACAATTAATAAATTTAAAATAATTTAAGAATAAGAAACTCACAATAATTTAAATTTATAATGCATAATTAATAATTAAACCAATTGATAATTTTTACGTTAAAGCAAATTATGCTTACCTTTAATCAAAGACATAATTTATGTACAATAACTGAATGTATTTAGATTTGAGATAAAATTTAAAAATTTATTTAAAATGTGTTTTAATTATTAAATCTATTGAATATCAATGGAAATGTGTTTTTATTTATCTTAATTTAATTGATATTTAATTGAATTTATTTCCAAACAATAATCAATGGTTTGCTGTCAACCGAAGAGATGAGTAGTGGAGACGAAGGCGAAGACGAGATCCGAACGGAAAGCCCGAAAAAGTTGAAACAATTAGAGCCGAATCGAGACGAACGTCAAGACATTGTCGACAAAGACTGCGACCAATTGTCGGTGAATTCGGACGAAACTCTGCGAAGTATTCTAACCGACGAGAAGAATGAGCGAAGATTTCGAAAGTTGTTTATATCGGCGCGAAGTCGGCCGCTGTGTCTGCAGTCGAAGTCAATTGAGGCGCTGATGGATGTGACCCGAAATGCATTCGCTTTCCATCGGTTCAGTTGCGCCGCCAAACTGATGACCGCTTTGGTGAGAGACCGACGGACCGCGCATTTCGTGGTCATGAAGTCGGCGCTCATTCTCTTCACGCAAGACGTCGACAATTGTCTCAATAATAACAGTCTTTTAGTGCAATCGATGAAAAAGATTTCGAGATATGATGTAAACAAAAGGGAAATAATGTTAGAAATTATAATCAATTTTATTCGACTCAACGCCCGCTCCGAAGCGAAGAGTTATCTCGAGTCGAATGAGCGGATACTCAGCTCCGATAAGTATCGCAAGAATGTGATAATCGACTCATACCTCCGATGCTATATCTGTTTTCTCGATTACATGGAGTGGAAGGAATCGGTGGCCGAAGCGCACCATTTCTTATATCATTCGAATCGACTGATTGCCGAAAAGACGAAACTTTCGTTGAAAATGATTTTAACCGAAACTAAAGATCTTGTGTTCGATATATTTGTGATGGTTTTGCTCGAAATGTATGAGTACTCCGAAGAGTTGGCCGAAGCGGTCGACGTCTTAGAGACGTATATCGCCAACAATAGACACCATTTGAATGCTTACATCTATTTCTATACATTTGGTCTCAAATATCCCGATTCCGTCGCAATCGACCGACGGCTGAATGCGTTGAAACAGATCCGCAAGTATTCGCCAGAAAGTACACTCGTTTTGGATTTGATCGCAAAGAATGTTCTCTCGACTGACGAAGAATTCGAGCTATTGATGGAATTCATTGATTATCATCAGAACCATCAGAATCTAAACGCTTGGACTAAACTCAAAGACCTCATCACTTCGATTAGCGACGAAGGGGTTAAGGAAACAATTGTCGGCATTTGGAACCGGGAGTACAGCTCGTATTGGGTGCGACTGCACTGCAATTCCAAACGAGAGGAACGGGTTGACGAAAGTGTTGTTCAATTGATTCGATGTAAACAAGAAGTAATCACTTTTTTCTACTCTTCCTCTCATTCTTTTGTCGTTCGAACCAACCGTTTGATTGATAGCTTCGAAACACTTGACGTTTGATTGAAAGTAAATCTAAAATCTTTGCTATTTTTAAATTCCAAACATTTATTTTGTTTATTAATGGATTTAACGAAAATTCTGTACAGTTTTACTATTACGTACTGTTATTATCAGTGTATTATATATATATATAAATTTACTAACTTGTGTGAAATAAAATGCTATTGAATGGTGATTTGCATTTTCAAGGCATAAACGATTTTAGGTAATCGATTCAATTGTGGATTGTCTTCGAAAATAGAGTTATTTTTGGCGAAGAGTGCGAAAGTGAATAAATGTTTGGAACAAACCATTAATGAGTGGAAAAGCGCTTTAAGTGTTTAGAGATCTTCCAAATTATAAGTTGCAATAAAATGCAATAACTATTAAGAATGAGTCGTTTGCGTGTTTCGCGCTAATCACCCCATGTTTTATCATTTAGATTTGGAGAATTTTAGCTTGTAAAAATAAGAATAACAACATTGTAACGGTGCAACTAAGTTAGATGCGCTGAATATAATGTAAAGTTTATTTTCAAAATGTTGCCAATATTAGTAAAACATTTTTAAATGAATGAGATATTATCACTAATTGATTGATTTGTCTACTATTGATAACTTGAGCTAATAAGACATGCTAAATTTAGAATGGATTGCAAAAAAAATTAGATTTGTATATTTGATAAATTTTGTATTTATATTCAAATTTTACTGTCACAGCGTTAGCCATCATTTAGTGAGAATTGTTTATCTATTAAATAACACTTAAAAAGGTATTTCTTATTAATGATTTGTAATATTAGATTAGAAGTGGAGTAGAAATTCATTTGAGAAACAGATCGCCTGAGGAACTCAACTCAGGCTTTATATAGCATTTACTGTTTGATTGGGTCAGATAAGAGCAAAGTTCAAAAACCCATCGCGTGCATGCTGAATTCTCTTGTCTTCGAGTAGGAATTCAACATGGTTAACATGACATTTGTTAGCATGAAAATTTTATTGTTTATTTAGAAGTGAATTTTATTCTATTAGCAAATGGCAGAAACGTATAGTATACTTTATAATGTACTAACTTACATACATGGTTTAAAATATTGAAGATGATAAACATAGAAGATTTTATAGAGAAAATGCTCATGCTTAAATACTTAGGCTTTAATATTTAAAGGCTGCTTTGATTTATTTATTTTTTTGCTTATAAATTTTTAATTTGAAAATTCTCAAAATAAATAATCTAAGTTCATGTTGCAAAAATATACATTATGAAATATCCAGATTGTATTCAAACTTTTAAACTATATTGTTGTGTAAATTTATTTTAATTATTAAAATATCCAAAAACGCTTAAGACATCTAATATTATAAATTTAAATACAAAACATAAAATTTGAAAATGTCCAAAAATATTACAAAAGAAATTTTGTATAATTTATCTTTGCAATGAAAATTTGCTAATCAAGATTTGTTTGAAATGGCAAACAATTTGTTTATTAAGCAATTATCATATCATAGCGTATGATGCGCTGCGTTTGCTGTCGCAAGAGCTCGTGTCCTCATTGCCGTCTATGTCCTGATTGTTATGTTTAATAGAAAACATTGTATTTTATAATAAGTTTATTTTTTCAAACAAAGAGCACTTAATCACAATTGATTGACATTTGCAGTACAAGAAGACTAGTTTCGAAAAGGAATTTACAATTGAAATGAAGACGAGAGACGAGTCGACAAATTAATTAAATTCGAATAATTAGATATTCTATTATTTATTCAAAAATATTTCTGATTTTAGATATTATTATTTTGAAGTAACAAATTTTGACACTTAAATAAAATCAAATATATCTAAAGATTTTAACGCATACTTATCTGCATAATCTAACACTAATAAAATGATTTAAAGTATTTGTACATGGTATTTGAATTCATTGTAAAATAATTATATTTTAATTCAATTTTTGAAACAAAGATGTATAGATTTGCGTATAAAATGTTTTATGCTCAGAAATTTTAATTATAAACGTTAAATTCTACTAAATAAATATTAAATATTAGAATGTTTAATGTATAATTTTTTAATGTAAAAATAATATTTTTCTTACTTCAAAAAATTGTATTGTTATTTTTTATGGAAATTGCAATTGTTCTTTAAACTCGTGGTTAATTAAACATTAATTTAGAAAATATGATGTAAGAGCAATTTTAGGCAAAAAAATTTGTAGATGTGAAAGTAACCTTTTAATATGTTTTTTTTAAACAGAACATTTTTGTGTGATTCTCCCTATCGGTACAACTCGTTAATGTTTTACAGAAATTCATTCATATTGCGAGCCACTCGGGGTTTGAGAAGGGTTGGTCGGATCTACCCGAGTAGTCGTTATGATCGCTAGTATAGTGG
>JAQIXC010000939.1:0-18323 GCA_034697605.1 Metabelba pulverosa | reverse complement strand
TATTTACATCTGTAAAGTTTAAACTTACTCTGATAAAATTTACTCATACTTTAACAAATGCAATTTATAGAAAATGCGAATTATAGAAAAATGCGATTTTTAAACTCAGTACATATAAGGAAGAAGATATAAGTTATTATGTAGGAAGTTTAATTAAATTAAACTGTAAATTATTTATTTAGTATAATATTATGTTGCCAATTTTATTTAAGTATTTTACCTTCGCTTAAAATTATCGTTTATACAGTTACATTTTGGCTGATAATGTTATAAAATTTTAATTATACAACTTTTTTTTGTTTTAATTATTAATATAAGTTTTGTTGAACTAAAATATACTGTTTATATAGTATATAATTAGACGAATACAAGTACTGTACTGTAACAGTATTATAATAGTACCGATAACGTTACATGCTAAGGATAATACTGCGTTAATGCTTAGACTTGTATAAAACTGCATGTTATTCGGCACTGGGCCAAGATTTGTTGATTTTTTTAGCTTGGCGCTATTTGCTACGCAACAACAAAAACATTAAATGCGAATAACACAAACCCTACTTTTATTTAACTATACATTGCCAAATTTAGATGCTTTGATGTTTCAAACAAAATTCGACAGTATATACTGTATGGCAAAAAAGTATTGAATCGATTTATAAATTTTGTAAATTTTTTACTTTAAAGTCAAATAAATTTTTAAATATCAATTCGATATCTGAATTGAAAGTATAATTATCTTAAGATATTGATTACAAGAAGATCACCGAACTGATCCATTGCAAAATTTTATAATATAAGTTTATTAATTAGTATCTAAACAATATTTGTAAACCAATTAACTTTGGTTTATCATAGAATACTGTGATAATACCTTAAGAGAAATGAAGTATAAACAAATAATTAACAAAAATTATTTAATATTAACAACCAGAAATTTTTTATAAAAATTTTTGAAATAAATAATTGCTTTTAGTATCAAAGTATTCTTTGTTAAACCTAGGTTAACTGGTTATTAAATATTGTTTACATACTAATTAATAAATTTATAATACAAAATTTTGCAATGAATCAGTTCGGTGATCTTCTTGTGGCCAATATTAAATACTGTGTGTATAGACTCGCTATTAATATAAGATTGGTAAAATATCAAAATGTAATATTAAAATAATTTCAAAAATAAATTAGTTGCATTTAATCTATTGATAATTCCAAGATATTTGATGGACATTAACCATTGGATCAAGATAATTATCTGTTTTTATATGCATTCGATTTAGTGATAAATACGCTTTCTTTTGATACCTCCAATTCAGATATCTAATTTATATTTAAAAATTTATTCGACTTTAAAGTTAAAAATTTTCAATGTTTAAAATCGATTCGATACTTTTTTGACATACAGTAATCAAAGTTTGGCTGGATAATTTGAAGGTTACTGTTTAAATAACAATACTCTACATTCATGATATGATTTCTATATTTATTTTGATTAAAATAATTCGCTAAATTAATTAAAAACTAATAATCCGTTTTAATAATAACTTTTGCATCTTTTTACTTTGCTACAATTATAAGTTATACAAGTTGTAATTGAGTTTAATATTGTGCAGTGATTTTATTAAACAAATAGCAATAACAAACAACAAACTTATAATACGAAATTATCTATCAAAATTGTTAAGATAAATTATACAGTATATAATGTTAAATATTGAAGATAATGTCGAAGAAACGCAGTCATTGCTACAAAAAAGTCGCAAATATTGGCAACAATTATCTCAATTTAATAAAAATCAGTTTATATTAAAAACCGTATTATTCCTGATCTGTTCGCTAGCACTGGGCTATCACTCGTACCTACTATTCGCGCAATACTTTAGCGGCAAAACAGTTGTGACAATCAGTTACGACAGTATTGGCAGCAATTCTCTGCCGGCGATCACAATATGCTTACCGTTTGCGCTACGAATGGACGGAATGGCCGAACAATACCCGGAATTACGACCACTTTATACCGAATACTCGAATATCATGTCTGCGGTCACTGACGACGACTACCGAAACGAAACGCTAAAAAGACATTTAAGCGAAATATACGAAAAATTCCGAAAATATTACCGAAAACAAAAGCTACCAATAAGCGCGCTGTTCGACCCGAAAGTAACAGTCTCATTTAATGGCACGACCGCCTTAAGCCGCTACCCGAACCTCTACGACCAGTCATGGCTCAACGCGCACTTGGGAGGTGTCGGCGCCAGTGAGCGGAGTATAGTCGACGACAATCATCGGGCAGTCGAGTCGGTGATTGCCGCGTTCGGCGCCGACTATCGCAAGTGCTTCACGTTCTTCAGTCGACTCGCGGGCGAGCGGTGGCGCGACTTTCGCGCGCAGACATCCGAAGCGCACGTATACCTACAGCACAACGAGCGCTGGTTTCCGCCGAACCTGTTCGACGCGTACGGCAACGACAAACTGGCGGTTATGCTGCACGCGGCCGACGCGGCGCCGTACGATCTCACGTCGAGCGACGCGCTGAGCCTGGCGGTCGGCCAGTATCACCACATTCATTACGCTGTAACAAGTACGATTTTGCTACCGGAGTCGTACGAGACGCGATGCCGCAAATATGAGCTTGATAATTCGAATGGGGAACGTACGCGCGCCGACTGCCGCTATCGGTGCTTTATGGAGCGGCTGCGCAACGCGCCCGAGTGTTGCGTCAATCTAACGACGGACGCGGGCCAGGCGTGCGGCGAGTGCGCGCTCTGGTCGGGCAACTTTGTGCGACCGTATCACGCGCGCCGATCAGCAAGATGCTTTCGGCTCTATAATGCGACATGCGCGTACGTCGCCGATTACCACTGCGACGCGTGGTGTCCGCGCGAGTGTCGCATCGACTACGTGAGCGCTCAGGTCGAGAGCCAGGCGCTGCCCGGGAAGGACAGCCCCTGGAAGAAAGTGTTCGTGCTAAGTTTGAAGCATAATGCCATGTTAGGTCATACGTTTGTGCACGCGCCCGAAATGAGCGGCATACAGTTCCTGGCCAATTTCGGCGGCCTGATTGGCATGTGGCTCGGCCTGTCGGTGTTCGCCATTAGCCAACAGGCGCTAAAATTTTACCGATTATTTCTGCATAAGTAATAAGTAAGATTGAAAATTATAATGCAATTTTTATATCGGTAGTTATGCTGATAATTATCGTAATTTTAGGTGAAATTTTGGGGATATTTTAGTGATGATTGAAAATTTTCTAAATTATTATGTTTGAAAGCTAGCATGAATATGAAACTACTTATTGAAATAGATTAACATTATATACATTTCTATTTCTCAATTATTCTTTTATAATTACGGTATTATTAAAATTAAGCAATAAAATATTTTAACTATTATTAAGCTTAAACGCATTTAAAAGCTATACAAATAGTACGTTGGATTAAAATTAGAGTTGTATTTAAAAAATAAAATATTACATAAAACAATTATTTAAAAGATTGATCAATCTTAATTATAAAACTATTTTGGATGTAAATTATTAATAAGTTCTGTTAAACTAAAATATATATACAGTATATAATTACACGAATACAGTATAAGTACAATATTATTAGTACAGTATAACGTTACATGCTAATAGTGGATTAATGCTTAGACTTGTATAAAACTGCATGTTATTCGGCACTTGGCCAAATTTTGTTGATTTTTTAGCTTGGCACTATCTGCTACGCAACAACAAAAACATATTTAAAAATGCAAATAGCAAAAAACCGAGATTTATTTAATTATATATTGTTAATTGTAGAAACCTTGATTGAATGTTTCAAAAATAAAATTAGACAGTATATAATTAAAGTTTGGCTGGCTAGTTTGAAGGTTACGATTTAAATAGCATTTATATTCTACATTCTTATAATTACATTTATTTTGAATAAAATAGTTTGCTAAATGTTCCCTATGTAGAAATTAATTAAACATATTAAATTCAAGTTTCAATAATAACTTTTGCAACCATCTTATTACTTTGTTGCAATTATAAGTTATACAAGTTGTAATTGAGTTAAAATTGTGCAATAATTTATTAAACAAATAGCAATAACAACAACAAACTTATATATGAGATAATTACTATATAATAATACGAAATTATCTATCAAAATTGTTAAGATAAATTATACAGTATATAATGTTAAATATTGAAGATAATGTCGAAGAAAAGCAGTCATTGCGACAAAAACGTCGCAAATATTGGCGACAATTATCTCAATTCAATAAAAATAAGTTTATATTAAAAGCCGTATTATTCCTGATCTGTTCGCTAGCACTGGGCTATCACTCGTACCTATTATTCGCGCAATATTTTAGCGGCAAAACAGTCGTAAACATCAGTTACGGAAACCTTGAGAACGACTCACTGCCGGCGATCACAATATGCTTACCGTTTGCGCTACGAATGGACGGAATGGCCGAACAATACCCGGAATTACGACCACTTTATACCGAATACTCGCGAATCATGTCCGCAGTCACTAACGACGACTACCGAAACGAGACTTTGAGAACGTATTTAAACGAAATGTACGAGGTATTCCTGAGATTCTATCGAAAGCAAAATCTGCCGATAAGCGCGCTGTTTGACCCGAAAATAACAATATCATTTAACGACACAATTGCTTTAAGCCGCTACCGAAGCATTTACGGCTTCCAGCCGTGGCTTAACGTGCACCTAAAGGGTGTCGGCGCCGGTGAGCGGAGTATAGTCAACGACAATCATCGGGCGGTCGAGTCGGCGATTGCGCCGCTCGGCGCCGACTATCGCAAGTGCTTCACGTTCTTCAGTCGACTCGCGGGCGAGCAGTGGCGCGACGTTCGCGCGCAGACATCCGTAGCGAACATATATCTGCAGCACAACGAGCGCTGGTTTCCGCCGACCCTATTCGACGCGTACGGCTACGGGACACTAGCGGTTATGCTGCACGCGGCCGACGCGGCGCCGTACGATCTCACGTCGAGCGACGCGTTAAGCCTGGCGATCGGGCAATATCATAGCATTCATTACTCGGTAACAAGTACGATTTTGCTGCCGCCGCCGTACGAGACGCGATGTCGCAAATACGATCCTGGTGATTTGAGTGGCGGCGAGCGTACGCGCGCCGACTGCCGCTACCGGTGCTTTATGGAGCGGCTACGTAACGCACCCGAGTGTTGCGTCAATGGAACCGATGGATTGGAAACGACGGGTGAGGGCCAGGCGTGCGGCGACTGCGCGCTCTGGTCGGGTAACTTTGTGCGCCCGTATAACACGCGCGAATCAGCAAGATGCTTTCGCCGCTATAATGAGACATGCGCGCAATTCGCCGATTATCACTGCGGTGAGTGGTGTCCGCGCGAGTGTCGGATCAGCTACGCGAGCGTCCGGGTCCAGAGCGAGCCCGCATTCGAGGAACGCATCCCCTGGAAGAAAGTGTTCGGGCTAATTTTAAAGCGTAATTCCATGCTAGATCATACATTTGTGCACGCGCCCGAAATGAGCGGCATACAGTTTCTGGCCAACTTCGGCGGCTTGATTGGCATGTGGCTCGGCCTGTCGGTGCTCGCGGTTAGCCAACAGGTGCTTAAATTGTATAGATTGTTGATGCATAAGTAGAGTAGTAAATTATAATGCAATTTTTATGTCGGTAATTAGGCTGATATTTAATAATTATATTTAATAATATTAAATAATGCTGGTAGCATAATGATCGTAATTTTAGCGTGATTTCGGTAAATTTCTAGTAAAATTAAAGTAAAATTTTGAGGAAATTTAAAAGATATTTGAAAATTTTTAAAAATTAAAATGTTGAAAAGCTAGCACGAATATGTAACTACATATAGAAAAAAAAATTAACAACATATACATTTCTATGTCCCAATTATACTTTTTGATTATCATTAAAATTAAGCAATAAAGTATTTTATCTATTATTAATAATTTATTAAGTTTCAACGCATTTTAAAAGTTATACAACTAATACGCTTGATTCAAATCCGAGTCGAGTTGTATTTAAAAAATTAAACATTATATACATGTATTATTTGAAAGATTGACAAAACTGTCTGTCTTGTTAATAATCAGTGATGCACATTTCAGATAATTTTTAAGGAGAATGCTATCGTTATTAATGTAAAATTAATCAAAATGTGTAATAATTCTTAAAAACTATTCTTATATATCGTTTACTTAATAATAATTTTTAACATTCCTTTACTGAGTTTAAAGCAACAAATTACTAACTTTTACTATTTTTGCGCACAAAAATGTAACTTGGTAATTAATACTCAAAAACAAGGCATGTTTTGATAAAGTTCAATATCAATTAAGAAGTATTTTATTGTGAATAAACGAGTTCAAAATTTATATTTTTATTTTCTTTATAACTCAACTCACCTTTAACTGTAATCATATCTGTGAATTTATTATTTCGTTTTAAAACTATAAAATATGCAAGTATAAATGGCACAATTGTGCCAAAGTGTGCATAACTGTTAATAATGATCCCCCGGGGCAACCAAACAGGATAGACTGGTTATACATATAGTCGGTATTCGGTTATTAAAAGCAGTTCATAAATTACGTTTTCGTATTGCTTAGTGTAATGTTTGAATTATCAAACTCGGGATCTGGCGTTGGCTTCGCGAATGTCTCAGCGCTATTCGAATTGATAATTAACTACAGGTGCGCTATACTACTGTCCCTTTAGGCCAAATCGGCACCGATTACGTCAACCGCGCGATTGGTTTCGAGTTCGGCGGCCGTCGCGCCAATACCGGCGCGCGTATAATGGGTATCAGTGCCGGCAAATCGATCGCCACTACAATTGATATGAGTAAAGAGCTGCTGATACCGGTGCCCGACCGCTGGTCGCTCGCCGACGGCGTGTCCGCCATTAGCGCCTACTTTACCGTTTGGTATAGTCTTATCAATAGTGCGAAACTCGCCGAAGGTTTGCGTGAATTCTGATAATTAATTATTTATTAAATAAAAACAAAACCTAATTATTAACTAAAAATAATTATTATTTTAAAAATTTCAAACGTTTCGGCGCTTTTCGATCGCTAAGTGCCGGCCGTTTTCCGACTGCGGCCATACATCTTCTCGCAATCAAAACGCTGCCATTCCGTGCACTACCAGTGCAAGCTACAAGTGCGTTGGCCGTCGTGTGCACCCAATTACGATTTTTCCGGCTTACGTAGGTCTAGCCATTTTGGCCAGTTAGGTGATTCGCGTTTGAGCGTATATGAACCGCCAGCGCTGCACGTTGTGACGTGACGGCGCCCAACGCGCCGCCTCGAACAGCACCGACAGCTCGGCCACCGATACGGGTTCGGATCGACAATCGAAACGATAGACTGAATGAATCGATTAATAGAAATTTAAATATTATCTTTCAATTAGACATTACTTTTATTAGACAGTTACAACGACTCACACAATTATACAGTGTAGAATTTCGCACAAGCAGAAGTGTAGAGTTTATAAATCAGTTATAGCTCAGTGGGCGAGCGGATTAAGGCGCCTATTTATTTAGAATGGAGCTATGCGCCGGGGTTCGATGCCCAGATGTGGCAAGATTTTTTTTGCTATTTTGCAAAAAAAAAGTCTAACAAAAAATTTTGATAATTTAGCACAAAAATCAAAATAGCATTGCTAGAATCGAACCCGGGTCGATTTGTTTGCGGTCACTCGCTCTATCCATTATACAGTGTGCATTTATCTATTTCACTAGTTTTTAAAACTTATATTTAAACAAGCTAAGGCAGTAATAATTTCTATTCTCTAAAATTTTACAAGTTGTATTGAATAAATGCGCTATTAATAAATACTCGAATCGATTGTTACGTTACTATTTTATACTTAAATATAAATTAAATAAATTAGCTAAGATTTTATAATTTTATGTTTTTATTTATTTTTAAATATTCTAACATTATTCATTGTTATCTCGAATTTTATTATTATTTGCTAGCTTAATTATCGGAATATACAGTAACTTTTAATGAAAATAAATTTTGCAACTTTTCAATTAAGCAAAAAACGAAAAAATCAAAAAATTTTCGCAATAATTAGGCCGTAATTCGAAAGCTAATTAAAAGACATATTATTAGACAGTAATCAGATTAGACTCTAATTACGAGCTTAGCGAACAATTCTGTACAGTATAAATTTATAAGTCGACTCAAACTGGCAAGTTTAGAAGCCGGATTAGTGCGACTAAATCCCCTTTTTGCGCAATCGGATCAAATCCTTAAACTTGTTTGCTCTACTAAAAATCGTACAATGTAAAATGATAAAACTTTACCGTCTTAATAATTAAACTGTCTAAATTTTGATTTAATTAAATAATACTCTAAAACCAAAGTTTGTTTTTAATTATTAAATATTAATAATAAATAAATTTTTGTAACAAATATTTTTTTATACAAATAAATAAATTTTTATTCATTAAAGCGTTCAATTAAACAAGTTCATTTTGTCACTACAATTAATGAATAACATGGTTTATTTTGTATCTTGATGAAAATTTACGTTAGCACTTATCTTGTATACAATTATAAGTTAATTTGTTTATTTTAATTATTATTACTACTATGTACAAATTAATTGGGTGTTACAAAGTGTTTATTTTAATTACAATTTTGTTTAGAAGTTTATATTATTTTTTGTATCAAGTAATTTTCTTTGTAATACAAATAATATTTTCGCTTTTAATTCCAGGAAGATTGGATTTTATCATGTATATAAATAAGTTATTTATATATAAATAATAAAACGTTGTAGAAGTCAACTGAGATTGAAACAAAATTTATCATGTTAATATTTGATCAATGTATATTTTTACGCGTGTGTGACATCATTTTTTAAGCTTTGTTAGAAATTATCTGTATAAAAACACTTGATATGACTTTTTAATAAACAATTATTTACTTTTTACTTTTATCATGTATTAATTTTAATTAACAACTGTTTAAAAACATATATTAAGCAAAAAAAATTGTATGTATGGACACAAATATAATTCAGTATAAATTAATTCATTAATTAGATTGTAAATTATTTTATCTCATTATATAATAACATTTAATCTTGGTATTTTAAAAATGTACACTTTGATTTTGAGCAAAAACAGCCACAAAAATACGGAATTTTTATTTTATCAAGTTGAAATAATAGAAACAAAAATCGAAACAAACATATTCTTAAAGAATATTCTTGTTATTCGGCGGCGAAAGAAATCATTCACTTCATATACAGTACAATCTCGTCGTACACATCGATATAATTAAATAATATATAAAATGTTACATTTGATTATTTATACTGTGTAACTTAGTGGCAGTTCTCATCACGTTGTTTATTAAGCATTATGAATTAATAATTTTGTTATTTATATACTGTGTATCGTATCGTATCGTTAGTATTAGTATCATGATAAATTTATTAATCGACTCTTCGATTGCGAAAACATATTTAACATTTCATAAACCGCGGGAATCGGTCTTCGGTAGAAGTACACAGTATAAATTTGAAGAAAACTGATTGTTATATAATATTATGATTGATATCACACCAGGAGAGAGCGAGACGTGGGACGCGCGCCGACGTGTTGATTGAATTAACCACTTCATTCTTGTTCATACAGTATAATCCAATATTCATCACTTATTCTCGGATTTTTCTTTTTCGCGAATAGCATGTATAAATTTTGATTTCCCAATAAAAAACGTGTCAATCGATTCGCATTCATGTTGTGCTGAGAATTGGCTTTTTGTGTGAAAATCAATTGTCGATTGTTTTTGCGCCGAAAAAAACAAAATGAAATTATTTTTGCTATGTATTCAACAATACGTCATAAAATTTACAAATTATTTTCCATACAAATTAATAAACAAATTGTAACTAAAAAATGATCAAGTTAAATTTTCGTTAAGTTCATACAAATCGCGTTTTAATGCGAAAGAAAAATCAATGAATTTATAGCTGAAATTAATGTCGCAATTGATTAGACGCTAAAGAAAAAAAAATTATATACTATATAAAAAAATGTGTCTATTTTTCGGCGGCGAAAAAAAACAAACTTGATGAATGAGTTAGCGACTGTTAGAGTGGAAAGGCGCAAAAAAGAAACTGTTCACTTTTTCTGAAGTGACGATGTGATGAATGGCTTAATATTATTATAGATTTTTCTGCGCGAAAAACACATATAAATGATTGAGATTTCAATCGCAATTAATCGTCGCATCCATTAATGTTCCATGTGCAAATTAATTGGGAATTTTCGATCGAACTTCCTCCCCGGGATCAGAAATATACACAGAATAAATTTTACTCATACTGTTTGACTAGTCTTTTGCCAATTTTCTTAATATAAAAAAGTTTTTTTTTCGTGAATTCAATCAATCAATCAGTTAGTCTATCAATCAATTCGACGCAAAATTATTCACAAAATCGATCGCAAAAACTGCACTTAATTTTCGTAATTAATTTTCGCAAAAAAAACACAAATTAATAAAAAATTAATAAAAAAAATTTTGTTGTAATTCGTATTAAGAGTTTGAATTTGTTTTCCAAAAAAAACTGTTTTTTCACTTCAAAATACACAAAAAAAATTAAAAACTAAATACAATAATAATTATAAAAAAATTCACAAAACTATAAACAAATCTAAAAAATTGATTAATTGAATCCAAAAGCTCATTGAAGAACAGGGCGGCACGAAAACAACAAGTTCATTAATTTATCATGTTCATCATAGAAATCATCTAGTTCAAATCAGCTGCGAGCGGCCAATCATACGGTCAGCTACGGGTGCGCCGGCACCGGTAGAATCACAATTAAACGCATTATTCACATTCACATCGCTATTACTATCGGTGCTGTTGGGAATCGAGTCGCGCGGACCGCACAACCGCTCGGCGCCGGACGCATTGGTGTCGGTGCTCGGTTCGTCCAGCGAACTGCACTCCGACACCTCACTATTCGACGTGAGCGCCATCGCCTCGTTCGACGCACTCAGGCACCCGTCCATCGGCGCGCCGGACGCGCAGCTATTATCCAGCAAAAAGTCGGAGAAATTATTTTGACTGCTATTACAGTTACCGACGAACGGCTGGCGCCGACCGCCAGCACCTGTAGTCAAATCACTCGACGAGTTCAACACCGACGCGGCAATAGTACGCAACAAATTGCGTTCACTGCCGGCGCCGGGCGTAGCGCCGATCTCGCGGAACGCCGACGCGATCACAGCGGAACGGAGCGGCGGCGGTCGACGGCCGGCCGTACGCGCCGGCGACTCGAACTCGCGGTAGAACTTCTTCGTGCGGTAGTCGGCGCGCGCGGCCGCCGCGTTGAAGCAGTAGCAGTCGTCGTCGATGCACTCGTAGATGTGGTCGGGTAGGGGCGGGCGCACGGGTGGCGACTCGTCGCCGGTGGGTGCGATTTGGTAGCCGTGTTTGCCCGGGTAGATCACTTCGCCCGGCCGGCGCCCGGTGGTTTTGTTGCGCCCGTAGATAATGGACTTCTGGTCGCTGCCCGTGCCGGCGCTCAGGTTGTTGATCGCGAACGGTTGGGCTGATTGTTGTAGGTATGACTGTTGGGGTTGGGAGGCGTCGAACACTGGGTTCGTGTCAAACGGCTGCCGCAGTGACCGCCGATTCAATGACTTCGATGCGGCGAACGGCGAGTAATGCGATTGATATGACGTACTATCTATCAGATGGATGTCCGGCGTTATAGATGGGAGACCTGCGCGTAATTAAAATTTGAACATGGTTAGTTTAAGAATTTAATTTTTTTACTTGCGCGATTTAATATAAACATGATAAAATTACCATTCATTACTATTATGCATTGCTACATAGTTAATTTAATAAACAAAATTATGCTTGCTAGCATGTATCAAGCTAGGTCAAATTTAAACATGGATAGACTAAGAATTTAATTTTTTACTTGTGCAATTTACTATTAGCATGATAAAATTTGCAATTTATTATTTATTTATTATTATAATCATTTATATATAACTGCTACATAGTTAATTTAATAAACAAAATTTTGCTCGCTACCAATTATTCAGTTTTAACAGTGCCTTGCTCAATTTCGATTCTCAGTATATAATATTACACACAGCACAATTTACCAGTCAAATAAGTTATTATACAGTGTAATTCAATCAAATCAAAAAAGTTTCGCCTACATCTAATAACTTAATATAAGCATTGCAAATTTAGCGCTGACGCTGACATTTTCGCCCTGCTTTATTTAACATTTTAATCAAATTTGATTGTGCTATTTTCGGAATGTTTTGTACTGTGCATTAATTGATCGAATGCATGGTTTTGATCGAAATGTGTGTTTTCGTTATCGAACGGTTCGGGCCATCGGAACGGCGTATAAATCAATGGCAAAACACTATTGTGTTTAAGGCATCAAAAATCGTTATATTGATTGGCGTACGAGTGCACAACAGCACCGGCACAGAGCACCAGCCATCGAGCGATTCGGCTGTATGTGCCAAAAGTGCTAAAATAGCTGTGGCTTTTTTTTTAACTTGCTAGCTTTTAGTTAAGTTAACATTACTTATACGATGCGATTAAAAGCACATATATTATGTACAATGTTTTTCTATGCCGGTGCTCACTCCGGTGCTCAAGAGTTAACGGAAATATATTTCTCTTATCGATCTACTTGTGCCGATTATGATTGGCAAGTTATAATTTGAGTATGTATGTGCTGATTGCGCCAGGGTGAAAAATTAACAAGTTTACGATCGTGCCCGGGCATCGCGCACGGCAATCTACTTGCGCGCTGTCGGCCGCACTCGAGCACTTAAGTACACGACTGGCCTAATTCATTCCTCGCGAGCGTTTATACATGATAATTCTCGTTTTCTGTATCGATTTGTACTGTGCAAAACAAAACAAACTTTTTTTTCATAATAAATAATATATTTTTAATAACAACACAAATGTAATAACAATTGTATTAATAAATTATTTTCTGAAAAATAAACTAAAATTTTTTGATAATTTTATGCATTTTTCGTTGTATTCAATAAATAATAAATTGAATAAAAGAATTTCGATTCAATAGAAAACATATTTCGACTTATCAATAATAAAAGTGGAATGTAGAAATAAGTGTCTCTTTTTGCCCAAACAGTAGGTTAGGTAACAATACGGCCGAATGTGGCATGTAAGAATAAGGAAACGAAATATACTGTATAATAAATAATTGAATGAAAAGCAAAACTATAATAGGATTTGATTCACTACTCCGTTTGTGTTGTTATATTTGTTGAATAGCATGTATGAAATCGAAACGAAAACTATCTATCTATAATTTTTATAGCATATCGTAAAGGAGAAAAAAGTTTCGTGCTTATTTGTACCCGATTGTACCCGCAATCAAAGTAATTTTGTGCGATGCAACAATTTCCCCGATTGATATAACAAACGGTATAATATAATACAGCGGATTAGCATGATAAATAAAATTCGCATTCAATAATTTTGGAAATTATTGGAAAATATGTAATAAAATTGTTTTTCCAAATATACTGTGTATTAAAAAATATAAATACATATAAAATGGATTCGAAAAATAAAAATCGCAATAAAATAATAGTAAATAAAATCGATTTTTTCTCTCTGTCTATACGACTCTAATCACAATTATCTGTTGTTTTTATTTTTATATTCGTACATAACACTTTCGATTAGCCATTAAGGAGTGTTGCAAGGTGCAATCCGAAAAGCGCATTGCTAACTGCATCAATACCCTGCACATTAAAACACAAGAAAACAATGGAAAAACAAAACAAAAAAAACAAAAAAAACAAAAATCAATAAATTAGTGAAAATACAAAACAAAAGAAAAACACAAAATTTTATCAAGAACAAAAAAAAAAGCGCAAATCCTTGTGTACCCTCATAAACATGATAAAATAGTGTACAGCGCAGAAAAAAATCAAACAGTGATTTCGGGGATCAAATGATATTTGTATAGCAAACGAGAGTCAGACAAAAAATACACTGTATAAACTAAAAAACAAAAAACTAAACTAAAAAAACTAAAACAAAAACCGATAGCAAGTGAAGAGAGCAATGAATAGTCAATAATACAAAAGACTTTTTTTCCTACAGTATAGTAGTGTATAGTATAAAAGCGAAAGTACAGTGCAGTTTTGCACAGCGCAAAAAATATACTGTGCAAAAACTATTTGCCGGTAAAGAGTCGGGTGCTCGTTATTAGTTTTGCTCCCGAAATTTTTATCTCGTTTTACGTCGTAATGTTATGTTTTATTTTTGTACAGTGTAGTTTTTATTTTATTTTATACAATAGAAAATTTTTTTATTCTGTCTAAATGTATATATCGTAAAGCACTAGATATAGAATAGCCTACTCTAACAGCTCAGATGATGAGCGCATTATAGAAACATCAATACATACTCGGGTGAGAGGGGAACGGGAGAGCGCGTAGTATGAGGGGAACGGGAGAGCAAACGCTAAAAACTTTATGAACTGGTCGATACGGATCGCGAGCAGTACTTATTTGCCTGTTTATCTCGCTCATAAATTTATTATATCTATGTATTATTTGTATAGTATTATGCTGTATAAAAAGATTCAGTATATTCCGTGTGAGATGTCATCGCAAAAACGAGCGACACTTTCGCTGCGAATCACGGATTTTGAAGTCTAAACACAATTTTCACTTTTGTTTTATTTTTATATTATTTTTATTTTAAATTTTATTTGAGTTTTTTTTTTGACAAACATAACACTCGAGTAAAATCAAATCTAATTGTATTTTATCAAGAGTGAATTAATCTTTTCCATTTTATAGTTGCTTTATTTACTCATCAAAATTAAATTATATTTTTATTTTTATGCTTTATAAAACAAATCAAAATCAAAACGTGTCTGAAATAACATTCTAAAAATAATTGTGTTATTGACTTAAATTCTAACGGAATTATAAAATATAATTCTTGATAACAAAAATCTATCAATTATTTCACAAATGAATAGAACGTTAAAACAATAATTATTTTTATAAAATAAATAATAATTTGTTTCTATTCATAAAATACAGAAATATTTATCTAATGTATAATATTTTGCACAGAATATACTATAGAAATTACAAAAATTAGAAATTATTTACAGCATTTTAAACAGTGTAAAATATATTTCAAAATAGACTAAATATTAGTTTAAACTTTCAATCCGAACGACAACTCAATTTCTATCGAAAATAAAACAAAATAAATAAAAAACGAAATAAATGTTTCTTAAGATCGAAAATACGGCGAAAATCAAAAGCAATCGGTGTCTGTAGTGAGTGATCCCAACCCTCCGATCCCTGCGCTATCATTGCAAAAATAATACTGTATAAAAAGGTTTGCTATCAATACATCACAAAAACTATTTACGTGATCCGCCGCACCGGCAGAGCGTAAGCATCGCCGACACAACACAAACACCGGAATCCGAAACACAAATAAATATTTCGCAAAAAAAAAGCAAAACATTTAAAATACAAAACTAATCAAACGATTCATTAAACCAACAAATAATTGATTTCTTAAATAGCACTCAAAGCTAAATATAATAAAACTTTTTTCATATAAAAATATAAATATACAGTGTAGAAAAAAATTGAAACAAAAATTAGATTATTTGTCGCAAAAAAACGGGATTTTTTTTGAGAGTTTATGTGATATTCAATCAATAAATCAAATTAAATGAAATCCGTATTACATGTAATGTATAACGAGATTCGACTGCAAATCCAATTGAAAAACTGATATCATTTAAGAAGAATGAGAGTAGAGATGGGAGAGAGAGAGAGAGAGAGAGAGAGAGAGAGAGAGAGAGAGAGAGAGAGAGAGAGAGAGAGAGAAGCGGCGAAAAAAAATCACAAAAAAATCTTCAATGCGTTTAAGACTCTTAGGATTTAGTGATAAAATGAGTAGAGTATAAAAAAAATAGTAGCAAGAACAAAATTTAATGCATCGAATAGTACGTATATATTACAACAGTATATACATCGCATAGATATATACAGTATAAGAAAATAGAGTATAAGCGGCGAAGAATTTGAAGCATAAATCCAATGAAAGTATTTTTTTTAAGTCAATCGGGAATTAAAAGAGCAATAGAAGTGTAGATGCGTTTCGCGGGCAGACAGACGGTGCGGATAGGAATGGCAGCGTTCGGATTGGCGCGGGGCAAAGGGGATTGGCGGAGATGCAGTGCACTTTCCGAAACTGATGCGACGGATAATAGCTTGCTAGGAGAAAGAAATTGCAATCAAAATCCAATTTCCATCCATTTGTGCCGACATTGCGCGCAATGTATATAACACTACGCGATGAGTGATATTGCGTTCAAATCGGTTTTGTTACGCATTTAATCAAAAATCGCGTTTTTTTCGCTCGTTTTTTATACTGTATATAATATATTAAAATAAGATTTTTTTTTGTTTTAAAAACAAAATTGTGATTAATTTTTCTTGTTGCCAAGGAGTTGATTAAAATGCAAATTTTTACTTGTTTAGCTAGATTAATTTCTTTAAAACTTTTATATATTTGAAAGTTTTATATAATAATTTAAACTAGTTGAAGTTAGCATCAAATTTTAAATGATCTAATGGTTTGCACGTTTGTATATTTAAATTATTTATATTAAAATTTTGCACTAATTTGTAAGTAAATTTTTTTATCATGTTGAATTGGTAAACATTATATTTAATGTAAATTAAAGTAAACAGTACTTAGATTTTTATTGACCTTAGCAACTAAAAATTGCTCAATCAACATTTCAGTAATAGATTATTGATGATAAATTAAAACCTAGTCAAACATCTATTAAGCACATATGATCAAAATATTTAAACTTGGCTAAATAATGTAATTTACGCAATCACATGCACATTGCAAATCGAAATTGATATTAATGAACGAAATATCGAATTTATCAAACTCTAAATTTTGATAAATATTTCATTAGCAGTGCCAAGATAAAATATATATTCAATAAAAAAATTCTACACAGTACATTCTACATAGCCAGCAGAAAAAAATGCAAATGTGAAATATGAAAATTGAATATTACATTTCACATCGAAATGATTTATTGCGTAGATTTGCACAGATATGCGAAGATACGGATCCAGTAGTTCAACAAAATATAGTGAAAAATATTTTTTATCATAACTTATATTTTCGGTACAAAAATCACAGCCGAGAAAAAAGTGCACTGAACATTTCTTTCTCAAAATGTCAATGACATATCATATGCGCAAAAATTTCGACATATTTTTCACTATTATCTCTGACTATCCTATCCATTAGCTCGTGGAGTGATTATACTCCTCTGCCGGCCCCCTCGACCCACTCCCCTCCTGGCCCACAATACAAAGATACTATTGACTGATAAATATCTATAAAAATCAAAATATATTTTTCAAACAAAATAGATATTTTCGGATATAATATACGATTCGATCAAAAATCTATATAAAAAACATAAAATCTATTCAAATATAACGTAAAATAATGACCGAACGTCTGCTGCGAATCAAATGCAAAATCAATTCGATAACTATTAGCGGGAGAATACACTGTATATACTGTGTTATATTAAATTCAAATAATAATAATAGCGAGATAAAATACGAAGATCAACATGATAAATGAGTTAAAACTGTTTTTGCAGAGATACAGTGTACTTATCGATAAATAGATAGATATAAAAACTGAAAGTGCTTTTCGAGGGTTCGACAGAAATCGGGGATAAAAAGCAATAATTTTTTTATTTAGATTTTTGCGCTTCGACTGTAGAAATAATACCCAAATCTTCGCGCTATACTATACTGTATAAATTCGGCTGTAATTTCCGCAATCAGTTGCAAATACATTGATCTTCTTTTTCGCACACTATCTGTCCGACTTATAGCATGTATAAAAACATAAATCCCATCGAAAATGAAATATCGTTAACAATAAATAGCATATTATTTGAGCCGATAGTCAGTGTATATACTGTGCAATGCATTCGGCGCTAAAATATGCGCTAATATTGCGATAAATACGTGAAAAATAAAAAACAAATTCTAACATTAGACAAATGGTTCGCCGATAAATATACCATACACTAATATAAGAAATATACAGTGTACAGTATATAGCATAATACACAGCTAGTGTTGCCAGTTCATAGCTTGCTATTCCGGGAGAAATGGAAAAATTTCCTTGATTTCACCTTGAGCATTCCTTGA
>JAQIXC010000938.1:0-18328 GCA_034697605.1 Metabelba pulverosa | reverse complement strand
AAGGAATGCTCAAGGTGAAATCAAGGAAATTTTTCCATTTCTCCCGGAATAGCAAACTAGGTACTGGCAACACTAGCGTTTGCCAACAAGATTATTTTTCGACAAATATTTACTGCGACGACACTTCAGGTGACATAACGGATTTGGACGTAATATTCGCGCGAATGAGCGCACAATTGAACGAAAGCGAGAAATTCTACACATCCTTCGAAATGTCCGGAACGGCGGTAACGGAACTGAAGGCAAACACGTTTCGCGACATTTGGTTTAATTATATAACTATCGATAACGCGACGCAACTCACGCGCGTCGACCCGAACGCGTTCAACGGTACGCACGCGCGCACAAGCATGTTTCAATTAATGCGCTTGCCGAAATTAAACGCCACTGCTCAATCAATATTTGATATAGTTAACAAGTTTATACGACTCGACGAATTATATTTGTACGATATTAACCTTGCTAAAATACCGGCGCAAGCTTTTAAACCCTATAGACTGTACAAAAATAATGTTGAATTGGTCAGTATATGTGGTGCTGAATTTAGCTCGATCGAGGATGGCGCATTTCACTATTTAGATAAATTACGCATGATAGACTTTTTCCGCACAGCAATTCGCAATGTATCGGAACTGGCGTTTAGTTTCGACAACGCGTCCGATACGGCATTGCATATCTCGTTCATAAATGACGAGACGATAAGTAGTGAGAGTTTTGCAAATAATTCGTTGACGCGTTTTAATCGATCGACGGGAATGTTTTTTCAAAAAACGCCGCGCATGACCTACCTGAGCGAACACGTGTTTCGCACGTTCTTTCTGGCAGATCCATACAATGGTATTAGTTTTGACGATAAATTCGATTGCGATGATTGTCGCTCGTATTGGGCGTATAAGGAGTTTATACATCGCGTCGGTGCGGAGAATGGTTGCACTAATGGCAACAAATGGGATGATCCTGCTAATTTTAAGAACTGTCATTAATTAATGCTATGTTTTGTTACATTATCGAGTATATGTGAAATAATCTGATCATTTATTAAATGAATTATAATTAATGATTATTGATTAATATAAAACAGAATTTTTAATTATCTTATTGCTGCATATAAACTATCTTGGTTTTATATATAATATTTTGCTTAAATGTGGGCAATTTTTATAATTCTAATAAAAAATCACTGATAAAATTACTGATTATTACTAATTATATTATTGAGTATAATTAAAATAATGAGAGTTGCGTTAAAAGTTTTTGCTTAATGTAAATAACCATAACTCGTCGACTATTTATGAGCGCGTTTCTAGTATGCATTTACATTTAATATAGAAACAAATAGTTAATTTAGCGGACAAATGCGGCATATGCAAAGCAGCAGTTTAAATTGCATAGTGCATTTGTTTGAAAGTTTCTACAAGAATTTGAATTTGAAAAGTCACGCGCTTTTTATACTAAAATTCGTCAACAGCTTGTTAGTTAGTTTAGCCTGTAATTGTAATTTAATAATTTATTTGTATAAAATAAAAAATATACAGAATAACATAAACAATATTCTTATTTATGAAAAATTAACATTTGTGTAAAAATTATGGTATATAAATACGAGTAAATTTATTTAAAATACTACAACAAATAGTAATAACATTTCAAATACAATTTCATAAAATAAAAATGAAATATAATTTAGTTATAACTTATTAATATTAATTTATTCTACTGTAATATAAATATAAAATACAATTATTTTTATTATATTACAAGTTATATAATTGTGATTGTTTTATCACTATCACTCCGGAAATTTTTGTCATTATTTTATAGTTTTATATATGTTCTTATATCTTGTTTATATTTTAATAAAGAATCAATGTATATAATTTTATCTAAATAATATAATTTTATAGAATATATAAATTATTAATATTACGTAAATTTAAATAAATAAATAATAAATTACACTAGTATACAAATTAATAAATTAAACAATGACAAAACGCAACATAAATAAATATTAATCTTTATAAAAATATATATTTCTATTATAAAAATATATATTATTTGTCTGTTAATAATTTTTGTAATATTTATGTGTAGTGCGAAAGTTGGATTACCCCGCCATCTATGGCATTATACTCATATTTTACACTGTTTACTATGTTTACCCAGTCATGTTATACCTACCTGTGCTTACTTATGAATATTTTATACTGCAATGCATGTACTCATCGTTTGTATTCATATTTTACGCATTCCTTTGTCTATTGAATGCATATAAGACATGCTTTTTGTGTATTTGAGAGTTAGTTAGAAATCAGTTATAATATAGTCGGTGTCGGAGAGCTATAGCGCACACGACTCACGAAAAGAATAGGTTTGGGGGAACCGTCGCCTCCGGGCGAGCGGCTCGACGGAGCCGTCGCCGCTATTTGTAATTCAATCGTTTAATCTGTGTTTTAAATAAAGTTTTGATTGAATCTGAAATCAATTAGTTTTTATTGTTTTGTGAAAATGTTGTTTTCGACTGATTTGTGCCGAAAGCACGTGTTCTCCGAGAAGGACGCGAAATGGTATTCGAGAAATGGATTTTGGGATCGATTCGGAGGACAGCGTTTGCGGCAATCGTTGGAGAGTCGGACACAAGGAGTGGACGACTCGTGTTGAACGCAATCACATCATTCGACTACAGGACTCACACATCGCATATCGTTTCGGAGACGCGCGTTCGGGAACTGGACTCAGGACAGGACAGGACGTCGGGAGTCAACCGATTCGAGCGACACAGGAGTCGCCGATATCAGGAGAACCCGACGAGACCCTAAAGGAAGGGCTTCGCCTCGAAAGCGGTCTCCGATCATCTCGTCATCTCATCGTTTCATCGTTTGTCATGAGTGGAGCGACGGCGCGGCGGAAGTGCTCGTTTCGCTCATGACATTTATATATTAATTATTTATTTATGTTTTAATAAGTTACTCTCTTTAAAATCATAAAGTAAAAATATCAGGTCTAGATTAGCCAAAACTTACTATTGTATCAATCGATAATTGTAATAACGAATAATATTAATTATATGAATAAATTATGGTTATTGAAACTTTCTTATTATACTGTATAAACATAATAATGAAACTTGACAATATAATTATAAAACAAATAATTATAAACAATAAAAATATCATAATGCAATTAATTGAATTAAAGTAATTTTATTAAAATATTATTCCATGTTTTACATGATAATATAAAAGCGCATTATTGCAATTAATGGCATAGCTTAAAATTATCAGGGTCTTTCCACATTTTGCCATTACTACAGCGCGGAAATACAAACACTTGATTCGGAAACTGTTTATACGCCCAATACGAGCGGCAATCGTCGCAATCGAATGCGCGCGGAATTAAATAGAATGTAACAATATTTTCGGGATTCGACTGTAGGAACGGACGGAACACCCTTTCAGCCGCGTACGTCATTTTCGGTGTGAATTGAAATTGCAACGTGGTGTTTCGCTTGAAATATATCAACGAATTGTTGGCGAAACTATCGGCGCTTATCGTCTTATCGCCATTGAATAGTACGCTTAATGCAGTGGCGGATGTGTTGTCGAATCGAAACGCGTTTTCCGATATATTGCTAATCGCT
Organism: Metabelba pulverosa; assembly: GCA_034697605.1. Lineage (NCBI taxonomy): Eukaryota > Metazoa > Arthropoda > Arachnida > Sarcoptiformes > Damaeidae > Metabelba > Metabelba pulverosa. The sequence continues at coordinate 14,688 of JAQIXC010000938.1, read as the reverse complement.
GCGTTTGCAAATTCGATCTCGCTGATTTTGTTCAGGTAATGGAACGCGTCGTCTTCGATCGTGGTAAATTCCGCGCCTCCCAGGCTAACATGCTCGACTTGGTTATCATATAAAGTGTACGGCTTCCATACGTTGCTAATTTTATCAATGTTAACACTAGCAAACTCAACAGATTTTAGTTTTGTAAATTGATTTAATAAATCAAATAGCAATTGATCAGGGTTAACTAGATTCTCGGTATCTGATATGTGGAGGTCGGTTGTGCGCGCATTCGTGCCGTTGAATGCGTTCGCGTCTATAGTCGTCAGTCTGTCTTCGGATAGGATTTCGATTCTATCGAACGTAATGTCGCGAAACGCGTTTGCCTTCAGTTCCGTTAAACCCGTTTCGAACAATCCAAACATCGAATTATGTTTCTCGCTTTCCGTTGAATTCCCGCTAATTCGCACGAATAACGCCTCTAACTTGTTGCTAGTTAATTCACTAGCTGGAACGCAAACAATGTTTGTAGTATTATCATACTCATTTACATAGCATTGACACGGCTTATAGACCGAGTCGTCTTTGCAAACGCATGCAATGCTCGATATGCACACCAATAGTGATAATACGCTGACAATCAGAATATCTATAAAAAGATTTAATAATTATTAATAATCTATAAACATGCTTTATTACAAATTATACAATATTAATTGTTTAGAAACTTACCCATTATTCAATGTTAATAAATTTAAAACTTAAGAATTTTATTTATTACTTTAGAAATAATATACTGTTTTCATATGTGCATGCAGTATTTATACTTTATGAACTACTTCAATTCGAGATATAATTTATCTTTATTTATTTAGAAAATATTACCTATTACAATAAATAGATTATATATTAAAAATCAATCATTCAATAAATTAAACCATATCAATATATATTTGTTAAATTAAACCTTGATATTGTTTTATTTATTTGAAAGTTACTCATCATCAAAGCTCGGAATCGGATGCTTTTAGAGAAATTATTGTCATGTGCAAACATATCACTTACATGCAATAAACAAATTATTATAATAGCAAAATTAACCAAAATTATTATTGAAATTACGAATAATGTTAAAACACATATAGTTAAGTCGAATAGTGTTAAGTCGAATATCGTTAAGTCGAATAATGATAGTTTTGTCCTAATAAAACTCATTAGTGCAGCTAAAATCTGTAAGTTATTTCACACGTTTCATTTTTACCAATTTGCTAAAATATTAAACGAAATAATTTAATATTCGACTTAACAATAATCGATTAACACTATTTGACTTAGCATTATTCGACTTAACAATAATCTACGTAACAATATTTGACTTAATTCTATTAGACTTAACAAAATTTGTTATAATTTTGGTTAATTTTGCTATTATAATAATTTGTTTAATGCATGTAAGTGATATGTTTGCACATGACAATAATTTCTCTAAAAGCATCCGATTCCGAGCTTTGCTCATCATTAACCTAGATTAATATAAGTGATCAGCCAAGCTCTCATTATGAAAATCGTTTACCACATATTAATTCAGTACTCTTATATTACTATCCTAATATTAAATGTCGTTTTAAAATATATTTTTATACCTAGGACCAGGTCATTAATTAGCAAGTAATATATAGCGGATATTGACCAGCTTTACTTTATAGTTGCAAAATAATACTTTTATTTATATATAAGTTTTATTTATTTAAGAGTTTATATAATTATTTGTTTTTATAATATTGTGTAATTTTGCTGTATAATCTCAAGGGCATCAGCATATCTATTAACTATAATAAATGAATTAGTACTATAGAAATTTTGTTACAAATTTGTTATAAAACTCTTGTTCTATTATACCATTTATCTTATAAGCCGTTTGTAATAATTAGTTCAACTTATTACTTGTTATGAAATAAGTTATATCGAGAACTGTAAAAATTTGTTAAGTATAAATTAAGTACATTTCTACTTAAGCGTACCATCTATTAAATGGCCTATTTATATTAGCAATCAAAATTCCACTAAAATTATATATATTTTTGTTTTTTAAAAATCTTATTTGTATATCGTCGCCCTAGTATTTAAAAATTATAACATTCAGCATATATCTCAATGCTAATACAAAAAAAAATAAAATATAAAAACATAATTTTAATTACCGATAATACAATAAAAAGTTGTACTAACTGTTTTAAAAGTATAAAGACCTAAAAGATATTTTACTAATATCGTATTTTCCCTGCTATTCATAATGATAATAACAAGTTTGTGGGGTGGGGTGGGCGGGTGGAATTCAGATTAAATCTATATAACCTGTACTTTGTTAGCAATTGAAGGCATTAAAAATTATAATTAAATTAGCTAAATAATTATTAGGTTATTAAGTTATATTTTATTGTTAATTTTTTAATAATCTAAATACTATATAAAGAATATTTTAAAACAAAAGTGGTTAGAGCGCCCTATTATAATATCAACTATAAGTTATTTTTTAATAGCTTTGATCCTAGGTTCTAGGTATAAAAATATATTTTAAAACGACATGTAATATTAGGATAGTAATATAAGAGTACTGAATTAATATGTGGTAAACGATTTTCATAATGTGAGCTTGGCTGATCACTTATATTAATCTAGGTTAATGATGGGTAACTTTCAAATAGATAAAACAATATCAAGGTTTAATTTAACAAATATATTCTTAAATAACAAAAATGAGCAAGTTTACGAACCATGCGGGTGCAAATACGACGCATTCATGGATTGGACGAAAATTTCCTGCGGCGACAATTCGGGACAAATTACGGAATTAGACGTACTATTTGAGCGACTGAGCGCACAATTGAACAAAAGCGAGAAATCCTATACTCTGTTTGAATTGATCGGAACGAATGTAACGGAACTGAAGGCAAACATATTTCGCGACATTACGTTCGATATAATCAGTATCTCTAACGCGACGCAACTCACGCGCGTCGACCCGAACGCGTTTAACGGCACGAATGCGGTCGCCGACGAATTGCAACTAATGTACTTGCCGAAATTAAACAACACTGATAAATCAATATTCGATATAGTTAGCCAATTCAAGCAGCTCGTATTTATAGATTTGATTGAAATTAACCTTGTTAAAATACCAGCGCAATCCTGGATACCATATGCGCTATATAATAACAGAATTTTGGATGTTGATATAATTGGCAAAACATTTACCACGATTGAGGATGGCGCATTTAGATATTTGGACCAATTGAGCAATCTAAACTTTCTCGACACAGCAATTAGCAGTGTATCGGAACTGGCGTTTCGTTTCGATAACGCATCCGATACGCGACTCGACGTCTCGTTCACAAATGACGTGACGATAAGTAGCGTGAGTTTTGCCAATAATTCGTTGTCGCGTATCAATCGGCCCATTCATATGGTGTATGAAAAAACGCCGCGCATGACCCACCTAGGCGAACGTGTGTTTCGCCCGTTCTTTTTAGCAAGTTGGCAAAATTATATAACTTTTAATGATAAGTTTGATTGCGACGATTGTCGCTCGTATTGGGCGTATAAGCAATTCAATGCACAAGTTTATCCAGTTTATAATTGTACTAATGGCAATGAATGGAATAATCCAGCCAATTTTAAAAAGTGTCATTGAATAACTAAACATGTTTATGTAAATTTATTATTACTAATAAAAATATTTTAAAAGGACTTATTTAATAAAATTTTATTCAGCTATTTTATAATGTTTATCAATAAATATATAGTATGAAAAAATATCTGAATTAATGCAAGAAATTGATTGATTTAATAATGTAAGTAATTAAAAAAATTATAATTATAACACAATATTAACAAACAAATACTATATATTTTTTTTAATTTTAATTATTTTATTTATAGATTCTTTATTTATTTTTATATTTAAATAATATTTACAAAATATTACTTTAGAATTAATATTTTTTATCTATATATTTGAGTTAGTACGTTATCTTTCTATATTAAGATTACTTTATAATATTATTTTAAAAAAACATACATCCTTATTGATGTGAATAAAGCATTTGTTACTAATTATCAATTATAAATAAGCAGCTAATAAGTTTAACTAACCTAGACATAAACATTAACAAATAGAATCAAATTATTTTTTAAAATGAGTAAGTATATTTATATTCTTTGTTTATTAATAAATAATACATTATTTACTTATTTTAGATATTTTAATTGGTACTGCATTATCATTATTATTGAGCACATCTGCCATAGAATGCGCTTGCAAAAATAAAGAAATCTACCAACCATGTACCTGTCTTGAAAATGTAGAGTTCAATTATACTGCAATTTACTGCAACGATAATACACATAATATAACGTATAATTTAGACGAGATATTCGAGCGAATTAGCAATAATTCGACGGAAAGCGAGAAATCGTACAATTATTTCGAAATTCGCGAAACAGGTGTAACGGAACTGAAGGCAAACGCGTTTCGCGACATTACGTTCGAACGGATTTACATATATTACGTCAATCAACTCAAGCGTATCGATCGCAACGCGTTTAATTCCTCATCGAATACTAATTTAACCAACATTAGCCTGGCTAACTTACCAAATTTAACTAACCCTGATGAATTAATATTTGAATCAATTAACCAGATCAAATATCTCAACACGTTAACGTTTTACAATGTTAATTTGCATAAAATGACCGAGCAATCTATCAAACCGTATAAACTATATAATAATTATATAAAAACATTTATTATTGGTGGCAAAACATTTAGCATGATCGAAGATAATGCGTTGCATTATTTAAACAAGCTAGAATATTTGAAATTTGATAACACGGCGATCGCAAATATATCGGAACTGGCGTTTCAATTCGACAACACATCCGATACGCGACTTCAAGTCTGGTTCACAAATGACGTAATAATAAGCAGCGAGAGTTTTGCCAATAATTCGTTGACACGTTTTAATCGCAATGTCAATATAAATTTTGCAAATACGCCGAACATGACATACCTGGGTGAAGAAATATTTCGACCGTTTTTACAGTCTAACATTAATAACACAGTTGTATTTTACGACCGATTCGATTGCGACGACTGCCGATCGTATTGGGCGTATAAGCTATTCACTGATCAGGTCGATCCATATTATCTATGCACTAACGGCAATAAATGGAATGATCCTGCTAACTTTAAACATTGCCATTAACTTCAATAAGGTTTTGCTATAGTTTATTTGGCAAATATAATTATTAACAAATAAAATGAATTGAGTAATATAATGAAATTTTTGAAATTATATAAATATAATAATAATTAAATAAAATTATTTTAAATCAGTACACATGCATTATTGAATAACTGTGTCTACAAACTGAATGTGCGTTGCAATTTTAACAAATAACTATTATTCGTAAATTACACCTTAATTATTCATTATTCAATAGTAATGTTGACAGTATTTGAAATAGATATTTTATTTTGGTACATGTTGAGTAATTTTAAATATTAATTAATTAGTTCTCATCAAACTATTCTTATTATGTCAGAATTTATTTTAATTTATGTTTTATTGTATAATTTGCGTTGATTTATCATGGTACTTCCATTAAATTATTCATTGAATAATTTGACTTAAACAATTACCAATAACATTAATTCACCTCTAATTTCTAAAATAATAAGAATATCAAAAATTTGAAAAAGTAGTTTTTAAACATTAGAAATATAAACCATTTGGCATTAAAAACAATAGTTTATCATTAGTAAGTCAAAGGTTATAAGCATATTAAATTTAGCAAATTAATTGTTATTTTACATATATAATGGGTCAAATGTCAAATTTTAAAAATTCCAAAAACACGTCCCTCATCAATTTGTTCATTTTTTCGAATTATATAATCAATTCATAACTGTGTTAAAAAATGTGTTTTTATAACGTTATTTCTTGTTGATTTTAAAAATATCAATTAGAATTAAAAATCCTCTTGACAAAAGTTGCGTGGGCAAATTCTGAATAAATTGAACCAAACTCCAAAATTGGCCAAGTAGTTCCGGAGAAAATCATTGTTATGTAGTTCCCCGATTTAATCCACAAATTGTATATGTACATCAAAAATTAAATTAGTAAAAGTGTATTACTGAATAACTGTGTTTGCAAACTGAATGTGCGTTGCAATTTTAACAATTAATATTTGTTTGTAAATTTCACATTAATTATTCATTTGCACATTCGCATGTTGGCGGTATTTCAAATAAATATTTTGTTTTCGTAACTGTTAAATAACTACAAACATACCTAAGTAATTATAGATTAAGTAAAATTATTCATAAATTTGTTCATATCAAACTAATTAAAATTGTAATTTTTTCAAAATTATTTATATTGTGGCGTTCGGGGTTGGATGCCCGAACACAACTGGAGCTCGGGGCGGCGGACGAGCGGTATTTGCCGTGCGTACGCCGACGATCTCGATGATGATGATTCCCGTTCGCAGCGTTGTCCCTAGACGAAGGTTGGTATTGATAATGTGCAGCTGTTCGAGACCGCGATGTTGGTGCTCTGCAGTGAGCGACGATGAATGTTCGCGATGTCGAATGTGTTGCTGTTGCTGTTGTGTTATCGGATCTGCGTGATCCCGATATGTCTGCTGCTGATGATGGTGGTGTAGTGCTGGTGAGTGTGTGGTAGCCGGATGTCTGGCACACGTGCGTGTGAATGGAATGCAGGCGATGTGACCAGTGATTGCCGAAATAGCCGAAGTTGCCGATGTCGAGTGCGCCCGATTGTACACCACTGTTCCGCGAAGCCGTGGGACAGGAAGTGTTGAATAATATCGGAGACTAAACTGATTAACAATTAACAACTATTTATTGATGCAATCAAAGGTACAAATGGACGCCTGTGCGGCTACATGTTGGTGTTGTGCAAGCACTGGTATGTTGTGCACTACATGATGGTTTCGTACACACTACTCGCTATATGTTACAATGCTATGTCTTATATAGATAATGTATGTGTAAAGTGCTAGTCATCCAGGTCTTGAAGGTTAGTCGTCTTCTGATTGGATGATCTGATGAGGCGATGTTCGTCACACTAATGACGGCGAAAGTTCACTTCGCCTCAATATGTTAATTAAAAATAATTCATATACAGAATATAACTTAAAATAATATATATTTTATAAAAATAACTTTACATCGTATAAACTTAATAATAATTTTAAATTTACTTGCAAAATTATCAGTGCAAAATTAATTTCAAGCAAAGTTTGTTTTATATATTTAATACTTTTTACATAATAATATGCAATTTACTTACTATAAAAATGAGCCCGTATACCACTATCCATTATTTTATATTTAATTTGAAATAATAGTATATATTTTACGTTTCTGCAAAAATTACAGCTTTAGATTTAGTTAAAATTGCATTTTGATAATTCGAAAATGTTTATATACATATAAATAATTAATGAAAGAAATAAACAAAACTTTATTCCAATTTAATTATAAAACAATATCATATATTTCATTATTCAAAAATAAAATACATTTAACATTTTTTTATAAATATTATTAATTTTATTTTATTTAATATAATTTTACTTGTCTATATAAAATAAATAAAATTATAACAAAATCATCCGTAAACAGTATTATTACAATAATATCCGCAATGCTAAGAAATTAACAACTGGTATAATGTATAAATAAGCACATATAATACTATTTTTCAAAGTATAAATTATAAATGTGTTATTTATGATGAAAAAATGACGTTTAATTATCATGTAGATATGATTGTATAAAATGCTATAAAAAATTTTTATATGCTTAAGTATATTTGTAAATAAGTAAATGGAATTGTTTTTCTTAAATTGTATCAAGTATATGTATTGCCAATTCTAGAGTACTCTAATTTATGTGTTGTTTACACTAAAACACAAAGTAATAAAATTGAAAAAATCCAGAAAAAAATTATTATTCAGCGCACTACTATTGGCGAGTCACTCATATCGGGGTTTCTGGGCATCATTGCCGTTATTATCTTCTCGGTCTGCGCTGTCTTGCAATGGCAGGAAATGCGGCACAACTCGGGTTTATATCGATTTCTCTACAACTTAAAACACAAATTGATGTTACATATTATCAATTATTAATAAGCAGCTAATAAGTCTAATTAACTCAGCCATAAACATTAACAAATAGAATCAAAATAATTTTTAAAATAAGTAAGTATATTTATATTCCTTGTCTATTAAATAAATGATACATTATTTATTTATTTTAGATATTTTAATTGGTATTGCATTATCATTAATATTGCGCATATCTGCTATAAAATGCGCTTGTAAAAATAAAAAAATCTACGAACCATGTACATGTCTTGAAAATGTTGAGTTCAATTACACTGCAATTTACTGCAACGATAATACAAATATAACAAGATATAATTTAGATGAGATATTTGAGAAAATCAGCAATAATTCGATGGAATACGAGAAATCGTATAATTATTTCCAAATGCGCGGAACGGGTGTTACGGAACTGAAAGCAAACGCGTTTCACGACATTACGTTTGAACGGATTTACATCTATTACGTTAATCAACTCAAACGTATTGATATAAACGCGTTTAATTCATCATCTAATGCAAATTTAACCAATATTAGCCTGGCTAACTTGCCAAATTTAACTAACCCTGAAGAATTAATATTCGACTCAATTAACCAGATAAATTATCTCGACACCTTAACGTTATATAATGTTAATCTGCATAAAATGACCGAGCAATCTCTAAAACCGTATAAACTATATAATAATTATATTAAATCTATTATTATTGGCGGTAAGACATTCACCATGATTGAAGATAATGCGTTTCATTATTTAAACAAGCTAGAATATTTGAAATTTGATAACACGGCGATCACCAATATATCGGAACTGGCGTTTCGGTTCGACAACACATCCGATACGCGACTTCAAGTTTGGTTCACAAATGACGTGATGATAAGCAGCGAGAGTTTTGCCAATAATTCGTTGACACGTTTTAATCGCCAGGTTGACATAAATTTTGCAAATACACCGAATATGACATACGTGTGTGAAGACATATTTCGAGCGTTTTTACAGTCTAATATCAATAACACAATTGTATTTTACGACCGATTCGATTGCGACGACTGCCGATCGTATTGGGCGTATAAGCTATTCACTGATCAGGTCGATCCATATTATTTATGCACTAACGGCAATAAATGGAATGATCCTGCTAACTTTAAACATTGCCATTAACTTCATAAATGTTCTCCTATAGTTTGTTTGGAATATATAATTATTTAAAAATAAAATCATTTCAGTAATATAATGTAATTTAAAAAATTATATAAATTAATTGATAATTAAATAATTTATATTATCTAAACTTTAAAAAAATATAATGTTTAATCAGTGCGCATGCATTACTGAATAACTGTGTCTGCAAACTCAATCTGCGTTGCAATATTAACAAATAACTTTTACTCGTAAATTACACATTACTTATTCATTTGCAAGTAATGTTGGCGGTATTTGAAAAAGACATTTTATTTACTTACCTGTTAATTAATTATAAATATTAATAAAATTATTCTTATACAATTACTGTAATTAAAACTTAATTTTTTTTAAAATTATTCATGTGTTAATTATAAATAACTAATTTACAGAGTATATAGATAAACATATAAAAATATTTGATCAATATTTAATATAATTTAAAATAATAAATATTTTATAAAACTAATATTACATAATATAAAATGCATAATAATTTTTATATAATTATTAGCATTTAATTGCATAATTATTATTGTAAAATTAATTTCAAGCTAAGTTTGTTTTATTTATTTAATAATATTTACATAGTATGTAATTTCTTTACTATAAAAAATTGCCTTAGTATCTAACTACAATAACCACTAATTTATATTCAATTTGAAATACAAATATTTATTTTATATATTTGCAAAAATTACAGCTTTAAATATAGTTAAAATTGCATTTTGATTATTCAAAAATATTTATATACATATAGATAATTATTGAAACAAATAAACAAATATTTATACCAATTTAATTTTAAAACAAAATCATACTTTTTATTATTAAAAAATGGAATAAATTTAACATTTTTATATAAATATTATTAATTTTATATTATTTTATATAATTTTACACGTCTAATCAATTTATATGTTACAGTATATATCACTATATAAAATAGATAAAATTATACCAAAATCATCTGTAAAAAGTATTATTACAATAATATCCTCAATTCTGAGAAATTAACAACTGTTATAATGTATAAATAAGCACATAGAATACTATTCGACAAAGCATAAATACTAAATGAATTATTAACTACAATAATAAATTTTTAACAGTTTACACCAATTAATAATAAAGATATTTAATGAAAATGAGTAAGTTATAGTTTACTAAAAATTAATTAGTTAATGATATTAACTTATATATAAATGATGTTTTTTTCATACTATATATTTACTAATTAACATTTTTATTTAATAATAAAATAGCTGAATAAAATTTTAATAAGTTTTTTTAAAATATTTTTGTAATTATAAATTTACATTAGCATGTTTTGTTATTCAATGACATTTTTTAAAATTGCCAAGATTATTCCATTCATTGCCATTAGTACAATTATGCAATGGATAAACTTGTGCATTGGATTGCTTATACGCCCAATACATACGACAATCGTTGCCATCAAACTTATCATTGAAAGTAATATAATTTTGCCAACTTGCTAAAAAGAACGGGCGAAACACGCGTTCGCCCAGGTAGGTCATGCGCGGCGTTTTCTCAAACACCATATAAATGGGCCGATTGATACGCGACAGCGAATTATTGGCAAAAATATCGCTACTTATTGTCTCGTCATCTGTGAATTCACTAATTTATTAATTTATTTGTTGTCTATATTTATATTTTTTATTGTAACGCGATAGAATTGCATGTCTAACCTCTGGGCCGTACAACTAAAGATATACTAAATTTATACTTATTAAATCCACAATAACGATTAAAAGTTTTTGCCAATGCAATTATAATTATTTAAAGTTTTAAATATTTTATACTATACAAAATTGATCTATGATTTAAAACAAAACAGATGATTTATTATTACACCAGTGCATTGAAAACTATATTTATATTTAATGATTAATGATATTTTTTGTTATTAAGATTTAGAAAAACAAGTATGATTTATTATTTTATAACAAAAGCAATAAATATAATAATAATTTAAAATTATGTATATGACTATTATGTTTAAAGTTAATTATAGTATTAATAATTTAGCAGTAACATAAAAATTTGGTTAATAAAATTAAACATATAACTAAACTATATTATTAACTAGAGCTAGATAGTTTAATAGTTTCACCAAGATGTATTCAAAATAATATGCAATAAATATGAGTGCAATTCGCTTTCGAATGATTTCGAATAAAATTCGATTACAACAAAAATACCAGAATTTTATATTTAGCAACATCGATCACCAAGTAGCAATTAGAAATATCGAAATACACTTCAAAAGGTATGGAGTAATGATTTCAAACAATTTGGACGAATATATGAACGGAATGCTAACGACGCGCGAAATCGCATTAACGTATTGCTGGAAAAGCGCACTACTATTGGCGAGTCTTCGCTACGGCTTCTCAGCGCTAATCGACGCGCAATGGATGCAAATCATCGCAAGCGATGCCCACTATCTGTTGGGCAATCAGTCGCTCATATCGGCGTTTCTGTGCATCATTGCCGCCATTATATTATCGGTTTGTGTTATCATGCAATGGCAGGAAATGAGGCAAAACTCGGGTTTATATCGATTTCTCTATCACTTCAAACACAAACGCATTGCAGCGTTGAATGCACTCAATACGCGCCGACTGGTCGTGAAGACAAACCTAATGAGCAAATACTTGATTCGCATCACATTCTGGCCGTTCGTCGCAATCCTATCGGCATTTCTCATAAGTCCGTCGATTATCGCGTATTTCGACCCGAATTCCGGGTTTCTGGCCGTAAGCGTATTCTTTTGGGCAATAATTACGTTCGTATTAATGATACAGGCGTTTACTGTTGTATCGGTCGGATCCGTCGTAATCGCTCTGACGATGCTTTACCTCAAATACCGATTTCGCGAAATTGCGGATAAAATCGCGATTAGTCTGAAACGCAAGAATCGATTTTTGCTGTTGAGTGCCATTAGTGAACATCACGCGGCGGCGAAGCAAACGGCGGATTTGAACCAATCATTTAATTTATATCTGTTTATAGCCTACTATATGGCGTCGCCGGCGCTCATGATTCTCATCAATATAGTGCACGAGAAGAGTACGAACTACTACTTGCGGTTCGTCGACGCCATTGTATTTCTGGTCACGTTTTCGTTCGTGTTTTTCCTCAATTTGTTCGCTTCGCTCGTCAACCGATGGGCGCATAAACCCTATCCTCTATTGTATCGCTTCTTATCGCACAATAGGATCACAATTCGGCAGAACTTACGAATCGTTCGTTTCATTGAGCGTCTGTCCGGTCCGGACATCGGCTTCTATTGCTTAGACTTGTTTCCGATGAATAACTACGAGTTCTGCCGGTATTGCGTCAACTGTGCGGTCGTCTACTTATTGGTCGTTGGTTTAGTGCAGAAATTATAACTTTACTGATGCTTTTTTGGTAATTGTCTAATCGTTACTTTTAAAAAATTACCATTAATATATTGGTTAAAAATTAATTTGATAATTTATTAAATGAATTATAATTAGTGATTACTCATTAAACATTTATAACTATTTTGTTGATTCATATAGAACATTTTGGTTTGATTTTTAATTTTTTGTTTAAGAGTGGACAATTTTTACAATTCTAATAAACAATCTTAATAGTAAAATTATTGATTATTACAAATTATGTTAGTGAGTATAATAAAAATAATGTGAGTTGCTTCAAAGGTTTTTGCTAATAATAAGAACTCTAATTTGGAGTCTATTTAAGCGTGTGTTTCTTGTATGCATTTAAATTTAATATAGATTTAAAGTTTGTTTTAAGTAAGAAACAATTTTAAAAATGCGGCAGTTGCAAAGCAACAATTTGATAAATAATGCATAGTACATTTATACAACAGTAATTCACCAGTATTGCAGTAATTCTATTAAAATTTAAATGCATTAAAAACACACTCTATAATGATCTACACGTAAACAAAATATATTTATAAGTAAATATATTTTTTATATTTTATAAGACTGAAATATGTTTGTCTATTTAATAAAATACTACCATAAATATAATAGTAACAAGACTGTCCAGTATGACTTCAATAGCTTTGATTTTAAATTCATAATTTGTAGCTGGTTTTAATCATTTGTTAATTGAGAATATAATGTAAGATTAATTAAGTTTTACTACTCATATATATTACCTCTCAAGTAAGGGTGAGTGGGATTGGACAAAAATTTACTGCAATGACACATCTGGACCATTAACGGATTTAGACGTACTATTTGAACGAATCAGCGCACAATTGAACAGAAGTGAGAAATCCTATACTCAGTTCGAGTTATACGGAACGAGTGTATCGGAACTGAAAGCAAACACGTTTCGCGACATTACTTTCGATGTAATCAGTAAAGAGTGCAAACATATTGATTTATTATGGGTCTTATATTCAATAAGATATTGACTAAAAATGTCCCAAATATTGACTTATATATTGATTTATATTGACTTATATTTATCTATTTTTTAAAACATAGCTAAAACAACGGAAAAATAATATTCCTATTTTTAGATATAAGATTTTTAACATTTTGTGCTATACTCATTTACTAAATTGTGTTTATAATAATTATGATACAAGCTAATCTTAATTCATGGCCAAGTTTACTTTTGTTAGTCAAATGCTATGTACATTCACTTTTAGTACAGAACCTTTTACTGTACATTTTAATATGACTTTGACTTTGTATTTGATATTAACTTGATAACGAGTTTACAAGGCAAACCGTATTCAATAGACTGATCACTTGTTGTCTCGTCTCTGAACAGACTAGTTACCATTTTAATAAATGAGTTTTATTTTAAACTAAGTCTTATTTATTTCTGAAACTCGAAGTCTAACTTCGGACGGAACCGAAGAGAGTTCCAAACGAGAGTTCGAACAGCGCGTCAACCGATGCAAACTAGACTTTTTCGGAGCTCGGGATCAGTCAGCTTAACTGGGAGTTTAGTTTGTTTCAATTATATATTTTTAATAATAATTTTAAAGATATAAACCCTTTATATAACTTATTAATATATTTTGTTTGTTTCATCTTAAATATTAATTTATTATACAGATTATTGAATTCTGTATTATATTAAATAATAATAATTAGATAAACTATTAATTTTATAGTTAAACATATCAAAATTATGTTATTATAATTTATGTATTTAAGGCAAGTTTATATTAATTTTAGTTTAATTTTGGTTTAGCTATGACTGTGCCTACAAACTTAATCTGCGTTGCAATTTTAACAAATAACTTTTATTCGTAAATTACACATTAATTATTCATTTGCACATTT
>JAQIXC010000937.1:0-18331 GCA_034697605.1 Metabelba pulverosa | reverse complement strand
CCTAGGTAGTACGCCACCCCCTTTAAGAAACTGACATAACACGCCATGGCGCCTAAAGTTAGATAATTCGGTAATTAATTAAAAAAAATATTGATTTATAGCTTCAAAGTTATAATTATTTTTTATAGACTGAAAAATTATTACAATATATAGAGTTTGCAAATAGTTTCTGATTTACAAAAACAAAACGAAAAAAAAACTTTTAAATTAATTTCGAAAATATTAGAAAAAAAGATAATTTCAAAAACTAAAGCCTTGTCTTCAGAAAAGCCGGAACTCCTTCGGAAAGCGGACATTGAGTGAGCGATTGGACGCCGACTCCAAATGAGTCCAATTGAGGCGTTTGTAGGCCTGGAAGAGGGGAATGGGATCAGACTTTCTGCTTAAATACTCACAAAAAAGACAATCAATACCTCAATGGTCTTGAGCTCCAACTCAAGGCTCGGTTTCGCCGACTCCTGGAGTTTGCTGAAGACCTTCAGCGCTCGACCGAACTGTTTGTGCAGAAAGGCGTGTCTTTCGGTGAATTTGGCCACTTTTTGGTCGTACGGGTCAATTAGTTTCGCCATTTCGGTGAACACCTGATCCGCGTCGGCGAACAGCTCAGCGAAGTTCGACTCCTGTTCGGCACCGGTAGGCGGAATCGGTTGCCCGTCGACCTTCGCCGGCTTTGAACTGTCGTCGGAGGAACTGGTCACCCGATTCGTGTCCTGTTTGGTCTGGTCGTCGATGAGGTCGCAGATGGCGATCCCCTTCTTCACCAACGCCTCCAAAACAGTCGTCTTTTGCTTCTCCAGACTATTCGGCCGAAAATGAATTGAAAATCAATTAACATTTAATCGAAACACTGGTTTCGACATCGAATTACGCACTTCTTGAGTGCCGTACTGTTCGGACTACTCGTCGAAGCGCTTGGACTCGAGTTGTCCTTCTTCTCGGTCTTCAGGACAGCGAACGAAGCGATCAAATCATTGATTTTAATCAAATCAATCAAATCGTTGGCTAAACTGATTTGACTCTTGAGGTGTCGACTGCGCTCTTCATCCGCGTCGAGCGCCTGGATTCGACTCAGGATTAACTGCGAATTCGTTTTGTGCGTCGACTGCAGTTCGGAGAACAGGTCTTCCGACGCTTTGCCCTTAAGTCTGAAGACAAATGCAATCGAAATTAGTTTCGAATTCGACGATAAAAATCGATTTGTTTAACAAATACTTCGAAATCCAAGTGATCTTCAGTTCACTCAAGGCTTCGTCAAACTGTTCCTCCAGAGACTTGTCGGCGACGGCGGGTTCGCCCGTTTTCGGTTCGCCGGGTTTCGATTCCTTCGCCTCTTTCGGTTCTTTCGAGTCCTTGTCCTTCGGCTTCTTCGCCGCTTCCGTGTCGATGACATACCGGACCTCAAACTGTTCGGCTTTCTTGCGGTTCTCGTCCTTCGCGAGCGTCATATGGCCGGAGAAGAAGGCACCGGAAACTGTCGGCAACTGCTTCGGCAGTTCGGCCAACGCGGTCACGAAAACAGGGCATTGGCTGTACGGCTGCATCGAATGCGAACCGAATTTCTTGCCGTCGGTGATGGCGTTCCGGAACGAGTCGTAGACGTTGAGCGACAAATTGGTCGCCAATTTGTGCTGAATATAAATCGGCGTTTCGGCCAACTTTTCCAATAGAGCCACCAATTCGTGGCGCACCTGGAGTTTGGCCGAATGGTCGCCTTTTTCCAGTTTCACCGAATACTGGCGCCAATCGGTCAAAGAAAATAAGTTTTTTAGCAAAAGATAATCGATATTAAGTCGAATCGGGAATTACATGCGACGGATAGGCGTCGCTCGAACCCAAGTACTGCTTATTCGCGTCGAAGATCATCAGAAACTGCGACTCGTATTCCGATTCGTATAAGACGTCCGATAAGAGCGGATAGAATATCGTCACTTCGCCCGCTTTGGCCATTTGAAAGCTATACGTCAATTGGATTTCGTATATCTGTCGCCCGAGAGGAATGACGTCCCGACTGTTCAATGGCCGCACTTTGCTCTCAATCGGTCTGTTATTTAAAGTAAGTTTTAAATCCTAATTAAAAACAAAAGCCATTCATCGCATACCGTATCGGTTGCGTCAATGTCTTGAGCGACACATTCGGTGCGATCTCTTCGAAGCCGTGGTTCGCGAAGACATCGACGCGTTTTATGCCTTCACTCGCCAACTAAGGAATAAGAATTTAATTGAAATTTACGTTCAATTCCACCAAAAACTTCAAACCATTGTAATCGCGTCGACCGACGGCTTCAGTCCGTGAAACTCGACGGCAATCGATGCCTTCATTTCGCCCAAACTCGACCACCACTTGCCGAAGCAGATCTCGACGGTTCGGCTGCTCTTCAGCGGCACGACAAACGAGGCGTCCGCCTGAGCGCCGAGACTGAAGTACTTGTGGAACTCGTGCGTACGGACGGACGTGAGCGGCGACAGTTGCAGAGTATGCAACACAAAGGCTCCCGTCTCCTGCGCGTCCAGATTCTTCACCCGAACCACCATTGAGTTGACTGTCGGCGGCACGTCGACGAACTGGCGCCGGAAGTACCCGGGTTTGTACGTATCGCTGCTCTCCAACGCTTTCGTTTCGACGATTCTGTGCAAAACACGACTCATGTACTCAGAAAATAGGCGACAAATTCGTGGTATTGAGCGCTCACTTCAGAGGTTTGACAACAGTGATCGGCACTTGAAATACGGGCCCCTTTTCGGTGCAATTCACGTCATATGCTTTGATCTGTTGATTAAAAACAAACGGTTCGATCGAACGCTGGTTTTGCGACTAAATTAAAGTCGAAATACAAACCGTCGCGAAGTGGACGGACCCGTCTTCCAGCCCCGACGGGTCGACTTTGATTTGGAAGGCGCGCGACATATACGTCATATTCAGAAACTGCGGACAACAGATCCATTCGCCCGACGCGACGAGACTTAAGTTCATTTCGAAGTCGACTTTGCGTTTCGAGTCTGCAATCAATCGGTAAAACAATTCAATAAACACTAAACCAAAAGAAACATGCTAATAATGCACAAACCAATCAATTTGTCGTTAAGAAAGACCGGTTTGACACTAATGGTCTGAATGGACGGCGACTTCACTTCATGCGGTTCCCGCAGATAAACGCCCAGTCGGTTGGCGCTCGTGATGTGGAACCGCACGTCTCGCTCCATAGCGTCCTTCGTTTGCGTCAAGTGTTCGAAGGCTTTCTCGACCTGTGGTTCGAAACTGTTAGCAAAAACGTCGAATCGAACGGAACCTATGGGTGCGCACCTGAATGAGTCCATGGCCGTGAGTGAAGGCGTCGTAGTTCGGGATCTTCAGCGCCGTGTTTTCGATACTTCGCCGAATGCTGTACGGCGTGTAGTAGAAGCCAAGCGCCTGTACGCCCGACAGCAAAAGACAAACACATCCGGCGACGTTCGGCGCCGACATCGACGTTCCATTCATGAGTTGCGCCTTCGCGAGCGTCCAGTTCGGCACGGATGTGATGGCACCGCCCGGCGCGCACACGGAGACACCCAGATCTCCGTTCAGACTGTCGAACAAAACAACAAATTAGCGATAAATTAAAGCTTCGACGAAGACATACGTCGGTCCCCTCGATGTCCAGCTATAGCCCATTCCCGGCTGCTTCGCGCGCATCGAGTACTCGGCGCTCATCATATCGGGCGAGACGTAGGCGCCGACCGATATGCACGACGAAGACTGCATCGTCGGTGGCGTTCCAATTGTGGTCAGAGCCGGTCCACGATTGCCGGCGCTCGACACGTAGACAACGCCGTACTTATTGATGACTTCGTCCAACATGTCTAAGACGCGCCTAAATCACAGCAAATCGAAGACAAATGAGCAATCGATTCGAACATATTCTCAATCATACCCTTCGGCGTAATGTCCGGCCTCTCCGTAACTCATGTTAATGACATGACATCCGCTTTCGATCACTTTGATGAACGCCCGCATTAGAGCGGTTCCGGTTTCCATAGACCCGAGTCGGTTGTCTCCGATGACAATACTAACAATTTGAGCGCCGGGAGCGACGCCATTCTTCTCCGGTTCGTTCGGGAAGTGCGCGGCGGCAATACTGGCCACATGGGTGCCATGGGGTGCTATGCCGAATCGAAAATTCGACTTAAAATCACGTTTAATTAGCCGTTCCGGTCACTTACAGCACATGCCGACGATCTCCAGAAGATTGCCATCGTTGTGGATATTGAGGGCATAGTTTAGCATATCTTCGACATAGAAATAGCATGATTAAATTGAATTCAATTAAAATAGCCATGATAACTCGAATAGATACCTCTTTCGGAGAGAGTTCCGAATTTGAAACATTCGCTATAAGTGCCCAATAGTTGGCAGTCCTCTAGTTTGCCGACACCAGTCGTATCGACAACTCCTCTGAAATCGAATTCAATGCAAAAATTACCGCAAATTGCGATAAAATTATAGTTATTTATAAAAATCGAAAATTACCGCCAATTAGAGCCGTCGTGAAAGACGACGCAGTCGAACGTCGGGCCCAAGTCTTTGAACTTCTTCTCGATTTGCTTCAGATACTCGACTCTCGACTGCAGGTCTTCGCGGATCAGCTTCTCTTCGGGAGTGTCGGCCGACGCGTCCGCATGACTCGCCTCAAACTCCTGAAGCTGCCGAACGGATTCGGCGATCACCGTCTTGTGCATCGGCTGCCACTCGTTCTCGAGATACTCTTTAGCGATGCGTTCGCGCAGACCCTTCGTATAGATCTCGTAGATGTTCTTCACGCCGATGTGGTATTGGCCGGAAGGGTTGACCCAATCCCGAGGAATCTATAGTTGTTTTCGAGAATACAATCGTTAGTTTCGAAAAGAGATAAAAACGTTTCAAATGAATGAAAAAATGCCTTCAATAGAGTGCCGGTTAAGCCCTTAATATAGCCGTCTTTGTCCGCCTCGACAACCGTCGACGTGTCCACATCGCCGGCGCCGCTCGCGTCCATCATGTCTACGATCTTCGGTTTGCCATCACTCGTCACCTGAAGACCGGCGGCGCCCGGATCTACACCCGAGTCCAAAATCGCGATCTTAATGCCGCGGCCGTCGTATTCGGGATATTTGGTGAGAAAGGCAGCGGCGGTCGTCTCCCGCTTCGGCAACAGCGCCCACAGCGGGAACTCGTCGTTAACTACCGGTCCGTCCATTAGATTCTACTCGAAATATAACGAATCAATTGATTACTTAATTGATTATTAATAATAATAATTAATAATCAATAGTAATAATTATTAATAAGCTAACCGCACTACCATGGTCAATTTAAGTTTCTATACCTTGTGAACCAAGTTTGCATTTTTTCTCATTAAATATGTGTTCATACAACTACATAAAAATTTATTCATATTAAAATATGTTTCAGTTTTTGTTATTTAAAACAAGTATTCAATTCAATAATAACTTGTCTGTACTTTTAAATCGCATTTACATCAAAATAATAAACATTTCTAAAATTCAATCAAATTTTTCTCTTTGTTCTCGAATTTATGCCTTGGTTACAGTAAGAAGTGTCAAGTAACATTTCATATGAAAACAACGTTTTTAAAAATATTTAATTAATAAAATACTTGACTTGCATATTAATAGTAACTTGAGCATTTTAGTTTTGCTTGCTTACATGACTGTCCAATAAAAAAAATGCTCAAGTTACTAAAATAAACAAATGCAATGATTAATTTTGCAATTTATCTGTGGCTAAAATATTACATAACAAAAACTAAGCCACAGATAAAATATACAATAATTTATATCGACTTAATAGCCGAAGACATGAGAACTAAGAAGAAGATAATTAGTGGTAAAAAATAAATATTAATCATAACTAGAAGTTTCTTACAGTTTGTCAATTAGCAATTTGCACACGTATTTAAAAAACCAAGATTAATTTATCAAACAAATTGTTTTTATGATTACACTGTTAGTTTAGCGTAACAGCAAAAACATTTATCAATTTTTACAATTATTAGACATTTTATTGCCTTTTTATATCAAATTAAGCGATTATTTGATTAAATGAAACAAATTATTAGTTATTTTTTGTCTATTTGTTGACTGGATTTTGAATGACTCGACAAATACACTGTATTTTGTCGACAATTTTTTCGCTCACTTTTCCGCTGTTTTTGAACTTAAAATTCAAACAAATACTACGAAAACTGTTGAAATGTTTCGAAATTGTCGTAAAAATCGTAAATTTAAAAACACAAATAAAATATTGATTTTTCATTCAATTAAAAGCGCAAACAAAACGCGATTTATTTGTTTACCGACTAATCGAATGACAGAAAATATTTGGATTTTTTGTTGTGTTTTGTTTGCAATGAAAACACATCATAATTAGTGAAACAAATCGACAAAAACTTACCCAAACTTTCAATTAAATGCCGAACTATTAAACAGTTTGTTTGAATTAAACAATGCGTTTAAATATAGTTTAAAATCTTTTAATTCAAATTAAAACTCAAATACTTTTCAATCAGTTTTTCGAAAACACTTTTCTGACAAAAGCGGTATTTATTTAACATAACGTAACAATTCGTACGTCAATGACGTTAACGCTATTATTGTTACGTTATTTATAGCCCTTTAAACGCGTTGTCGTGACAACGCGTCCGACAAACAATCGGATGTAAACAAAGTGTGATTTAAATTGTGTTCTGATTTCTGATTTCATTAAACAAATAGTTTAAATATATTTATTAATTAATTAAGCTTAACTATTTATTAGATAAATACGATACAAACAATTTATCATGAATAAAAGTCATATTTAATTGATTGCTATGTTTTTACACTGTATTTTTATTGTCAACGTAACCAAAAAGTGTGATTAAGTTTGCGATGAATTTACGGTTTAATTTGTTATTAAATTTAATTCAGTTTTAATTGATTTGAATTAACAATTAAACGAATGGCTCAAACGTATGGCAAAGACTCTTTTGATCGTTTCGGCGATGATTTATGCGAACTAATAGTGAGTTACATGTCATTCGAGGACTCGTTTCGCTACGAATGCCTCTCCAGACAAGTGCAGACATGCGTTCATCGAAAGCAAAACAATCTTTTGATTACGAATCGACTGATTCGGCGAAGCGTTAAACTCAGCGACAGTTATCTGCAAACGCTTCTCAACGCGATCTTCAGCCGCGACATCAACGCGACCGTCGATTTGCGCCGATTCGAGACACTGGTGGCGAAGTGCGAAAACATCGCCGAAATCGAGTTCCAGTTCTGCGACAATATCGCAGACATTCGCCGATTGTTTGAACTGTTTTGCAAATACTGTCGAAACGTGTCGGCGATTCGGTTCAACAGTCGCTGCGATTTCGGCGAAATGCGCGCAACGATCGGCGAGTTCTGCGCGAAATTCGCGCCCACTTTGTCGGTGATTGCGCTGCAGGACTACGAGAACAGCGCGAACCCGATATTGAGTGCCGAGAATCTGAAACTGTGCGCGAATTTACGCGAACTGAACGTATTTAACGTGAATTTGTCGGCGGCTTTCGGCGCGTTCGCCGACGACGCGTCCGCTTTTCCGAACCGATTGACGCGAATTGAGTGCAAATACGGCGACGAAGACGTCAAGTGTTGGAAACTATTTGCGCGGAAATACGCGAATCGCTTGAAATACGCCGAGATTCTGGTCGTCGACCGCATCGAGCAGAGAGCGGTCGACGCGCTGATGGCGGGCCTGCGCCGCATGTCGGCGTTGGTTCACTTGAAGATCAAGTTCTTCTACTTCATCGACGAGTCGAGCGCTCGGATCGCCGACCAGTTGCGCGAAATCGGGCGGAACTGCGCGCGACTGAAGAGCTTTTCGCTGCTATTCATACCGAAGTCGCCGTCGGTTTTGTGGCGAATTGTGCGGACGATTAATGAGGACTTCCGGCGTCTGCGGCGACTGAACCTCAGTTTCGAGGCGTTCGATACGTTTGCCTTTACGGCCGAATCGCTGGCCGAGTGCCGACTGCTGACCCATTTGGGCATTTATTTCAGTTTCAACAGCTGTTTGATCGACAACTCGTTCTTCGCGGACATCGACAGGCATTTACCGAATCTTCAGTATCTGTTTATTCGATACGCGAATGTCAGCGACGGTGCGTTCGAATCGTTGTCCCGATTACCACATTTGAAGACATTTATTATCCATAATAACGACCAATACGTCGACTATTCGGCCACTAATCGATTGATCATTAATTGCCCGAAAATACGAAAAATTCGCATTAACTCGAAAAAGTTTTTGTGATTTCTATTAATTTATTTTCAAAAGAATTGTTTTAAACTTTTTATTTACAATTTATTGTAACTACTGGTATCATGTAAGAATTTTATGCAGTAAATTATTGTGTTTGTATATCATTTTTATTATGTACGAATTTTAGAGATAAGTAATAAAACATGATATAATCATTTTGTGCTTAAAAACTTATGCTTGGGTAATAGTAGTAAGGTAGAATATGTTTATTATATCAATAGCATACGGGATTTCATATCATTAAGTGTTTATTCAATAAACTTTATTGCATTAATATTTTTTGATTACTCAATAATTTTGATAAATTAGTAAATTTGATTAATTATCTTTGTTTTTTTTAATTTAGAATAATCTATATATTGATAGTATTCAAATAAATTGCTATAGCTAATATATAAATTGCTCTCAAAGTAATTTATAAGAAAAAGCATTATTAGAGTTTAAATTAATATAAATTTAAAATTGCCCGTGTATAATTAATGATGATAACTTCAATAAAAGAAAATTTCCTTTACATTGTCACTGATAGTTTTATACAGTATGTTGTGACGGATTTTAGTTAATTTTAGTCTAACTCAGTATTTATTTTATTAAATTTCAAGTTTTTCATAAATTGAATGATAATTCTAATTATTATCAAAATTCTAACAAATTACCATTTCAAGTTAAACAACATCCTAAACATACAGTACAAAATGCCGATTGAGCTGAATGAGAAAGGTAAATTGCAAATTAAACAAACAATTCGCAAATTTTATGCGAATAACAGCGACGAATGCAAATTCATAAACAAAACGTCCGATTTTGCCAAAAGTCAAAACCTAATGTTTGCGAACAGTTTCGACGAGTTCGGAGTATACACTTCAAAGCGAATGATCATGGTACAGCTATACCGACTGCCGGCTGTAATATTCACAATCAGATGCACGATATCGAGTCTATTCCCTTTGGATTGGATTATGGTTGCGTTGAATGACGCAAATTATCTGCTGACGAACCAACAGGTGCTCTCATTCATGACAACTTTGGGTACATTTAGTCTATCGCTCTTCCATGCGGTTATGCAAAGACAAGAAATGAGCAAAACTTCAAAACTAATACCATTTCTCATTGCATACAAACAAAAACGAGTGATTCCTATGAATGCAATGCATACGCGGCGATTGGCATTTTATATGAACATGCTAACTAAGTATTTGCTGCAATTCCTCTATTGGCCCCTAATGTCTATCATAAGTATGTCACTGATTAGTCCGGCGATAATCGAGTACTGGAACGGCAAACCGGGTTTCACGGCATTGAGTGTTATATTCTGGTCGACTATTACTGTTATGGCGTATATGCAAACGTTTGCGTTATTTTCGTTCCTATTCGTCGTATGGACTCTATCGGCGGTTTATCTCAAATATAAATTTAAAGAAATTTATCGAAACATTGAAATAAGTTTAAAATTGAAGCTTGATTTTATTTAAAGCGATGGCCAAACACGAGTGCATATCAACGCTAACGCGCGATCTTGATTAATTCTTTAATTACATGGTATTTATCATCTATTACGGGGCGACGCCGGCGCTGATTATGCTATTCTATATAAGTCACGCAAAAGAGACGATTTTTATTATTAGAATTGTTGCGGTTTTCGCGTTCATAGGCGTAATGTTTGTCATATTTTTTGCTAATTTATTCGTATCGTTGATCAGCGAATGGGCGCATAGGCCTCAACGCCTGTCGTATAAGTTTTTGTGCGAAAATCGGCTAAATATTAGACAGAATTTGCAAATTCTAGCCCTCATTGAGAAGCTCTCCGGACCGCGCATTGGGTTCACGTGTTTGCACTTATTTCCGATGACTTCCGACCAGTTCTGCAAATATATAATGTATACAATTGCTACTTATGTGCTCTTTCTAAATTTTATCTAGTTTAAACATACCAAATAACCAAGAGGTATCAAGCTTAATAATTTATCTTATTAAAAATTTACTCTATATTTGTTTGTTAATTTGTAATAAAAAGCCATAAGAACTTATAAATGTAAAATGTTACTATTTTGTAATAGGCTCTTTTAATGTAATGTTGTAAAACATTTAATGTTTATGTTATTTTCAGAATATTCTTGGCTATTTATAAATATTAATATGACAGTTAATGTAACAGTTAATAAAATACTTGATTATTAAAAAATTTATATTGATTTGTGTGCTTAGTAAATATTCTTGCTAATATTACTTAAATAATAATCAGTATTAATCAACGATTCCGACTCATTTACTAAAATACCCAATCAGATGTCTGGCTTCTATATCAGATGTTTTACAAATTCGATCTAAACTATTTTATTTACTATTAAAAACTATTAGATCTTCAATATTACATGTATGTATTTTCTATTAAATATCTCTTTTATTTAAACATAAGAATTTAAAATTATGCAGCATTTTTTATAATTTCCAACTAGTTAATTTGTGACTTATTAACGTAAAGATTAAAATTGTAAATATAATTAGATATATTTATTACTAGTAAACTATTAGATAGAATAATTTTAACTAAAGTATACTGAAGATCTTAAAATATGCAATTATAAATTATATAAATTATAAATTACAAAAAATGTATTACTTAACGTTATATTATCATGTTTTATAGCTATTTTTTGCCTCGCAAGTCTACAGATTATACTGTATGAGTAAATTCTTAAGTAAATTAAGATGTGCAATATAATCCTTTATAGATTTTTATTTGAATAAATATATTGTTTCATTCATTTATGACAAATACATTAAGTATTATAAAATATAAAACTGTTAAAGAATAATTTTAATATAACACAGTTATGCAATTAATTCAAATTAAAACATGTGTTTTATTAATAATTTGTTGTAAGAATTTATATTTATTTAATATATACTAGACAGTAATAATTTATAGATTTTGAAAATAAGACAACAATTGACTTGATTTCAGTGACAGTCGTATCAGTCGATTGCAATCACGCAGTGGTCGGCGATTACAGCGAAATCACTGACCAGAAGGACAGTGGACTCGGGATTCAGACTCAGGCCAATGACCCGAAACACTCATGCTTTAAGTGGCGCTCACCGGAGGGTACGGCGCCGCTCAAGTACGGCCACAATGTAACCGCTGGCCAAGCACCATGGACAGTTTTGATCAAACTATTCGATGAGTTCGGTTTAAATAACATGCATAATAATGACAACTATTTGACATGTTATTATTTTGATATTGCATATAGAGATCCAGATCCTATTACATGCACCGGGGCAATTATCGGCAATCGCTGGGTGCTCACGGCCGCGCATTGTTTAGAGTTTGTAGAATTAATATGTAACTTGAAACTAAATTAATCACGCTTATAGAAAACGAATCATTACGACAGAAATACAACTGGTTGTAATGTTATCCCGGGTTATAACTTCCTGTCGAGCGACTGGCCAGATAGAAAGTACTATAAAGCGAGTAAGGTGTTCAAGCACCCGGAGTTCATTTGGGACAAAGAGTGGAATGACATCGGTTTGATTCGCACCAAAGAGGAGATACCGGTCGAGTGGAAGAACGGGTTTGCCGTTACAAACCAAATCAAATTGCCGGCGAAGGACATCGTAAATACCGGCACAGAGGTGGCGCTAACCGCCGGTTGGGGTCGGAACCACATGTGGGGTCTGCCGCTGCAGATCTCGTACCGGTATATCAAACCGTTCACAAAGCCAGAGCATCGGCCCGACTATCACATCAGTCATTATACGTTCGGCCAGCATGAGCCGAAAATGTGCACGGTAATGCATTTATAATTGCATGCTAAATTCTCATTCACACATACATTCTAGCAAAATTAAGCTTTTTCAAACTTTCTTTATCTTGCTAAACCTTTTGCTATTTCTTATTATTATTGCAATACAATAATAAATAATTTAACAAGCACAAATATTGCAAATATATAATTATTCACACATTTGTGGACTTTACATTTGCCTAGCATAAACTATAATTATAAAAATTTATTTAGTTAATTACTTGACACATATTAAAATCAATTAATTCAGTATATAATAATCAAATATCTTATAATTTAATAAGTTTAAATTGTCTTTTTATGCAGCATAGAAATTTGTCAAATAAACTGTTTTGAATTTAGGGGGACAGCGGGTCACCGCTCTGGCAGTACTGGATGGGTAGAGCCGTTGTGATCGGAGTGCACAGCAAAACGGATAACCCGCGCGGGGATGACAAGTGCGGAACGGATGCGTATGACGACTCGACGGCCGAACGGGTGTCCAAACACATCGATTGGATTCTTAAAACCGTTCGCGAGAATCCCTAATCCTATTTAATATTTAATCTTTTCGCAAATTTATCTACAGTATTATGCTTAAATGTTTTTGCTTATTGATCATGTATTATACTAAATATAAGTAAAAATAATTATTATGCTTATTTCTGATTTTTTAATGTTTACAAATACTTCAAATTACTTGTTATAAATACAAATACATGTTGCTGACATATAAGTAAAATAATTTATTACATATGAGTATATAATTATTATATTATGATTAAGGTGTAATACTGTATAACAAATATTGTTAAACTTATTATTTAATTATAACCTTCACATTATTATTAACCAAAACTAAACATTCTATTATAATTAATAATAGAATATTAAAATTAATTAAAACAGGCCTTTAAGCAAGTCGCTTTGAATGTACTGCATGATTATATTTGCAAGTTTATTGTAAAGTTTTAAATATAGTATATAATTATTATTTAATAATTATTTACAATAAATTAAACAAAATTGTTGTTAATTTTTTTAACACAGATATATTATTTCAATTTATTATAAATATATATTTTTTATATCAAATATAAGAGATATCAAGTGTTACATATTAAACGCATATAAAGTTTTTTTTTTTTGTATAAATGTTATTGTTAACACATAATATTTCATTAAACATTTTATTTGTTTTTAATATTTATTATGCAACTAATTTGGATTAATACATGTGTTTTATTCGTATTTTGTTGTAAGAATTTTAATTCATTTTGCATATAATTATCATTAGTTAACTGAAAGTAAGACAACAATTGATTTGATTTAAGTGACGGTCGTATCAGTCGATTGCAATCATGCAGTGGTCGGCGATTACAGTGAAATCACTGACCAGACGGACAGTGGACTCGGGATCCAGACTCAGGCCAATAACCCAAAACACTCGTGTTTTAAGTGGCGCTCACCGGCGAGTACGGCGCCGCTCAAATTCGGCCGCAATGTGACCGCTGGCGAAGCACCATGGACAGTTTTGGTCGAGCTATTCGATGAGTTCCGTTCAAATAACATGCATAATACTGATAACTATTTGACAAGTCATTATTTTGATATCGCAATAGAGAAGGTCGTCTAATATGCACCGGGGCGATTATCGGCAGGCGCTGGGTGCTCACAGCCGCGCATTGCTTAGAGTTTGTTAAACTAAACTATTATTGAAACTACTATTGAAGCTAAATTAATCACGCTTATATAAAGCAAATTCTTACAACAGGAACACAACCTCGTGTAATGTTATCCCGGGTTATGACTTCCTCTCGGATGACGTGCAGGATAGGCCGTACTACCAAGCGAGTAAGGTGTTCAAGCACCCGGAGTTTCGGTGGGAGACCGGTTGGAACGACATCGGTTTGATTCGCACGAGAAAGGAGATACCGGTCGAGTGGAAGGACGGGGTAGCTATTGTCAACCGCATCCGATTGCCGAAGAAGGATATCGTAAATACCGGCACAGAGTTGGCGGTAATCGCCGGTTGGGGTCGGAACAGTATGTGGGGTTTGCCGCTGCAGATCTCCTATCGGTATATCAAACCGTTTTCGAAGCCCAATCATCGGCCGGACTATCACATCAGTCATTATACGTGTGGCAAATGTGCGTCGAAAATGTGCACGGTAACGCGTTATTAATTGCATGCTAAATTCTCATCTATACGTTCAGTGTAACAAAATTAAATTTTTCAATATTTGCTCTTGCTAAAACTTTTGTCATTTATTATTTGCCATTATTATTATTGCAATACAATAATACTGTAAATAATTGAACAAGCACAAATATTGCAAATATTTAATCATTTTATAATCATATATTCACGTACTTTACATTTAAATAGATTAAATTTACATAAATTTTTAATATAAAAAAATTATTTAGTTAATTACTCGAAACATGATAAACTCAATTGATTCATTGATATGATATAAAGATATGCTTACGGCTTTTTGCTTAAATAAATATGTAATAATTTAAATTGTGTTTTTATGCATCGTAGAAACTTGTCAAGTAAATTGTTTTGAATTTAGGGGGACAGCGGGTCACCGCTCTGGCAGTACTGCAGAGGTAGAGCCGTTGTGATCGGAGTGCACAGCAAATCGGATAACCCGCGCGGGGATGACAAGTGCGGAACGGATGCGTACGACGACTCGACGGCCGAACGGGTGTCCAAACACATCGATTGGATTCTTAAAACCGTTCGCGAAAATCCCTAATCCTATTTAATTTTTTATTTCATCGTAAATTTAGCTGCAATATTATGCTTAAATGTTTTTGCTTATTGATTATTTATTATACTAAATATTCTTATAAGTAAAAATAATTATTATGCTTATTTTAGTTTTTTGTTGTTTACAAATACTTGTAACTAATATATAAGTAAAATTCTATTATAATTAAGTTATGTTATAGCAAATATTGTTAAGCTTGCTATTTAATTGTCACATTCACATTATTATTAATAAAAACTGTACATTTTATTATAATTATTAATCTAATTTTATAATTAATTAACATAGGCCCTTAAGCAAGTTTCTTTGAATATATCTTTATACTTGTTAATTTAATGTAAAAATTAAAATATATAATTATATTTAATTAATTATTTATAACTGATTAAACAAAATTGCTAATAATTTTTTAACACAGATATATTATTTCAATTTTTTATAAATATATTTTTTGGTATCAAATATAAAAGATATCAAGTATTACATATTAAACGCATATAAAGTATGTTAAATAAATGTTATTGTTAACAAATAATATTTCAATAAATATTTGATTTATTTATAATTATGCAACTAATTTGGATTAATACATGTGTTTTATTGGTAATTTGTTGTAAGAATCTTAATTCATTTCGCGTATAATTATCATTAGATAACAGAAAGTAAGACAACAATACATTTGTATTGCAGTGACAGTCGTGTCAGTCGATTGCGATCACGCAGTGGTCGGCGATTACAGCGAAACAATTAACCAAAAAGACTGCGGACTCGGCAGCCGCTCTCTGGCCAACGACCACAAACACACGTGTTTTAAGTGGCGCTCGACGGGTGCGGTACAGCTCAAGAATGCGCGCAATGTGACCGCCGGCGAAGCACCATGGACAGTTTTTATTCATATATTTGACGAGTTGAGTTTAGCATTATCACAACATAATGTGTAAAACAAAATTCCGTAACATTATTACCTTGTTCAAAATAGTAAAGACTCTTTCATATGCACCGGGTCAATTATCGCCAAACGCTGGGTGCTCACGGCTGCTCATTGCATCGAGTTAGTACAATGTAGTACTTTAGAATTATTACAATGTTCAAATAGTGTATTTAAACAAATTTTGTAATTTAAATATTTTTATATAAAATTTTTATGAAATATTATTTTTGTAAAACAATTTCTTTAAATAGAAACACAAATCACAGTCGTATTTACACCGGATTTAATTACACCACGGATAATCTAAAAGGAAAGAGCTACTACCCGGCCCACAAACAGTTCGGGCACCCGGAGTTTGTTTGGGAGAACAAGTGGAATGACATCGCGTTGATTCGGACGGACGTCGAAATGCCGGTCTTGTGGAGCAACGGCTTTGCCGTTCAGAACAGCATATGTTTGCCGAAGAAAGATGTGGTCAATACGGGCAAAGAGTTGGCGCTAATGGCCGGTTGGGGTCAGAACGACCGCTGGGGCCGCGGGCTGCAGATCGCGTATCGGTTCATCGAACCAAAATCGAAGCCCGGACTTCGACCCGGCTATCATATTAGCCACTGGAGATTCGGGCAAAATGAGCCCAAAGTATGCGCGGTAAGAGTGCACTGTACAATTTTAGCTCCCTAATAGAAATGAGTTAACCGTTTTAATTAATTATAGTTTAATTTAACTAAGCTCATTTAACCAATTTATCTAACTCATTAGTAACTCATTAGTAAGTCGTTACTATTAAGATTTTAGGTTGATGAATTTTTCAAATATGCGCATGATCAATTAAAAAGTTATGTCAGCAATTAACACTCTCATAGATTTTAATTCAAAATCTCTGAAAATACATTTATACCACTTGTTATTATTCTTATTTTAATAACCATGCGCATTTTTATGCTTGATTCAGAAATAACCTTGATAACCGTTAGCAAAATTTCTGCCTAAATTAAGCACTAATAAGCGCTAATAATTTGCGAAACGGGCAAAGCAGTGAATTAGCATGAATGAATTTTAAAAAATGAAACTGTTTGCTATTTAGGGCGACAGCGGAGCGCCGCTCTGGCAGTACTCAATGGCCCGGGCGGTTCAAATCGGAGTCCACAGCACCGGCAATGGGGGTCGCGGCGACGACAACTGCGCCAAAGCTTTGGATGACGACGGGACGGCCACCCGGGTATCCAAATACATCGATTGGATTCTGGATGTTATTCGCGACAATCCGTAACTCGCTTAATTAATCGCTAATTTAATAGCAAAGAGGATTTTATACCATTAAGTGTTGATTGCATTAATATCTAAATTTGATTAATTAATAATTTTGATTAATTCGTAAATTTGATTAATCATCTTATTTATTTATAAAATATAGATTTATTCATATTTTTTTAGTATTAAAATAAATTGCTAGAACAAATCATAAATTTATAAGAAAAATCAATATTCGAGTTTAAATTACTGTAAATTTAAAATCACTCGTGTATAATTAATGATGATAGTTTAAATTTAATGATGAATTAAAATCAAATCAAATCAAATCAAATCAAATCAATCTTTTTAAAATCTTTATCAACTTAAGCTGGTCTTCCTGAAAATGCATTATAAATTCTATGGGGGAGCAGGATGGATTTTTTTGTTTATTGCCCCAAGCTTCTAAAATTATTGCTAAGTTAGTAGTAATTATTACCTTAAATATTTAGTTTATATATTTAATTTTATTAGTATTGTTAAGTCCAGTTATTATTTTATAAGTAATTTATATATTCTTAAAACTATCATTAAACTGCTACTAATTTTAGCAGTGAACATTTATAACAATGGCAATTTATTTTCTATCTTAAACAATAATATTTTATTTAGATTTAATTTTTAATAAATCATTTATAAACCATTAATTATTTTTACAAATAAATATTTTTAAATAAAAATTTTATATGATTTATTTATCCAGATGATTTATGAGGCTAGCAACAATTAAATATCTGTTTAAATATACTGTATATATTTTTAAGTACAGTATTTAATGTACAGTACTTGGATTTTTTGTTTTATTCTTATGTATTTGGATTATGTTTGTATATAATTTTTTATTATGTATGAATTTAGAAGTAAATAA
Source organism: Metabelba pulverosa (assembly GCA_034697605.1). Lineage (NCBI taxonomy): Eukaryota > Metazoa > Arthropoda > Arachnida > Sarcoptiformes > Damaeidae > Metabelba > Metabelba pulverosa. Next base: position 348 of record JAQIXC010000937.1, on the reverse strand, counting down.
TAAAATATGATATAATCATAAATTTTTGCTTGAAAATGCTTATGCTTGGGTAATAGTAGCACGGTAGAATATGTTTATAATTTAATAGCAAACAGGATTTCATATCATTAAGTGTTGATTGCATTAATATTTAAATTAAATTAATTAATAATTTTGATAAATTAATAAATTTGATTAATTGTCTTATTTATTTATAAAATATAAATTTATTCATATTTTTTAGTATTATAATAAATTGCTAGAACAAATCATAAATTAAGGTAATTTATAGAGAAACAAGACTGCCCAGTATGACGTTAATAGCTTTGATAGAAAGTCCAGAATATGTAGTTGATTTTAATCATTAAT
>JAQIXC010000936.1:0-18350 GCA_034697605.1 Metabelba pulverosa | reverse complement strand
CGAGAGCTTTGGTTCGACTCATCGCTTGTGAAACTCAAACCAATTCTATACAGAATTTGGTCCACATTTTCGATCACCAAATGTTTTGGCAATTTTTTACTAACTTTAAACATTTTCATTTTAAAATAAAATATTTTCAAAACAACCTTACTGCATTAAAACTAAAGATCGAACTGCAAATTTAAATATAAAACTAAATACATTAAACTATAATTATAACAAATATGAGGTTAATTAAATTTTAGTATGTCTGCTTACTGTTTATTATTAAAGTATATGTTAATTATCGTTGTTACAAAAATATAATAATTAATTATTTAGATTAATTGATATACTGTATATATACTGTGTATTTACAAAATGACTAACTTGTCATTCATATAATAAATATTTCCATTGTGTTTTTCATATATTTAATGTCAGATAATATTAAAAAATATAAATGTAAAACATACTTAAAAATTTATAAGTTACAAAAAATTATTTATTAAAAAAAATTTAGATGCTAAATAAATTACATGTTTAAGATATAATTTGTTTTACTATTTAAATTATGGATTTAAAAATTAATTTATATAAGTTGTTTTAAATTGGTAAAATTATAATTTACATATTTTAATTATCTATGCTGATTAGCAAAAATAATAAACATTATAAAGTTAACTTTAAACAATAATTAGTTTGCTATTTTAAATTATTAATTTATTTATGCAAATTCCATTCAATTCATATTTTTAAGTACTAGCCGTTGCTCTAATGCAAAATGTTTGTAGCTAAATTAGACTGTTATTTATAATCTATCTGATTAGATTGCCAAACATCTGCAAAATTGTCTTAGCATGCTCATATTCATGCCACAGTTATAGTTGTTAAGCGGCGACGAATTTGCGGTGATTATCTTACGGTAGCGTTATATCTGTAACGTATCTATTACTATATCGAAATATACCATGTCACTTTTATTGCTGAAAGCGATATAGTCACTATTAATTTCTATTTTATCAATTAATTATATAATTTAATTATTATATTAATTATATTAGTTATATATTGTAGTTCTGTGTTGGGGTTCTTAGTATTTATTGAAAAATGAAACTTATAATCAAGTTACTAATTGAAAATATATTTGCTACATACTATCTTATATATTATGTTCCAATGTTATAAGAATGACATGTAAAATACTAACTTAATTATTTTTAAAAATATTACGAGTGTAATTTTAGTTGCGTATAATTTTTAATATTATTCGTATATTACGTGGCATTTATGTAAAAATGTTGCTACTATACGATATAAATTAGCTTGTTAATGTATAACAATTTTTGTTTGTAAAATTGAATTAATAAGATTATTTAATTAATTAAGTATTATTTTAATTTATATTAAATTAAATAATGTATAAATACTAAATTATTAAATTATTTAAATATATAGTATAATGTTCGTGATAAATTCTTAAAACACTTTCTTAACGCTACATCACACAAAAAATAAGTGCTAAAATAGAGACAATAAACGTTATTCAGAAAAATATTATAATACTTTCTAAAACTTTTATAAAGCTGTCTACGTGCGTGTATTCTACCATGTCATTTTTCATATTTTCGAAATCAGTAATCAATCATTGGCAAAAAATGGAAAGCTCAGAAAAATAAAATAAAAATTTATCATGAAAAAATTGTCGCGCATTTAGGATTAACTGCACATAAAGTAAAATAAAGATATTTTTCTGTTTTTGGCATGCCCGTTTTGAAACAATGTTTAAATAAAGCCTTTTCGCGAGAAACTGAATTATAAAAAATTGCTTTTTATAAATCAATATTAGTTTTATTCTGTGTATTTCTGAAATATAATATTTTTTACATTTATGTATTTAGGTTTGCTATATTATCTAAAAAAAATCATTTAAGATAATATAAAAATTTATATACAGTTAATAATATTAAATTATTAATTTACAATTATTATATTAATTAAATAAAAATTAAATATACATTAGCTTAATATTAAATTAATAATGTTTATTGTGTTTTCAAAGATAAATGCACGATAATTTCTTATACAGTATTAAAATTATCTAACATAAAAATTTAAAAATAGTTTTGTAAAATTATGAATCAATAATATTTATATTATTAAAATTTAATTAAAATATAAATAATAATTAAAACATAATTTATTTCATTTATTAATATTTTTTATAAATCAATAAAAACCATAAAATATAAAAATAATTATTTAATTAATAGTAGCGCCAATAAAAACACTCAATCATAATCGCCAGTCAACTAACTGTCTAAACAAAAACATTTCAATAAATATTAAACATCACAAAAAGCATAAAACAAAATAAAATAGATGATTGAATAGCAAACACAATAAAACAAAAACAGAAAAATACTGTCGAAACGAAAGCGTATTTGAAAAACGTATACACAGTATAAGTGACAGTTTGGTTGCCACTGAAATACAGTTAAAACACTTTTCTTATAAACTATTACCGTGTTAAATTATACTTGTTGTTTAGTCATTTATAGACTTCCAGGTCAATATATAAGGTTATAATTTTTATAATTATAATTTAATTACTCTGTATAAAGAATTATTTTTCTAATAGATAGATAAATTAATGTAAAGAGGTTTTACTGTATCTTAAGAATATTCCGTTCAATACATAAGAATAAGAAATGAATAAATAAATACATATTTATATAAAACAACAGATGTATTGGGTTTTGTGCGCTTTAAGTGGCGCTACGATTCTCGCGTCGACAGTCTAAGCGCGTAAACGCATGCGTTTTAAAAATTCGATAAATATTTTTTGGCGTAGAGTATCTGTGCATTTCGGGCGAAAGTTTTTCCATGCCACAAAATTCAACACTCACACTTCACACACACACACACAGTCTAGAATTTATGAACCGTTTTGTGCAAAGTTTGTTTGTCGAGCGAGAGCGTATCGGCGCTAAAAGCTACAGTGCTAATTCGCAACGCCAACACACACGCCACATCAAGTTTTTGTTTTTGCAGCAAGTAAGATGATTAAATCGCGAAAATTTAATCTTGTTTATTAAAGTTTGCGACAAAGGTATTATGCTTTTACGTATTTATTATATACGTTATAGAATTCTACAGTACTGTATACGTATATAAATTAATACCAAGTTTATTTTTATACTTTATATAATAAGTTACTATTAAGTTTGTGTTGTGTGCTGATGCACTTATTCGTTTATTCAACCGTAAACTTCTAAAAATATTCTGTGCAAAATAATTAATATTCTATACTATAAAAGAAGAATAAGAATTTATGAGACAATAGAGCAGTGAGCACTGTAAAATATTTTTTATCGTGACATAAAATTCCGACACCTGATCCTCGCAACAGTGCATATATTTGCCTTGCTCATAAACGTATATTTGACTTTGCAGCAAGGTTGTTTTTTGCAATATCGCTGTGTGAAGAGCGCACACAAATTAAGCTTATTATTCAATAAGAGCTTTAACGCCGACAGACAGTTGGGAGAGAGAGAGAGAGAGAGAGAGAGAGAGAGAGAGAGAGACCGAACAGAATATGTGTCGAAGAATACAATGCACTTCTGAATAAAGCGATGTATTATCTCCTTAGACATACACTTCAAATATGAACTGTATATTCGCTCCACTCTCTCACTCACTGTCCGATGTCTTACCGACTGTTTTCATACAGTATTCCGATATAAGTCGCGCTTTGATTTAATTTTTATTCTGTGCAAAATAAACATATTAATATTTAAATAAAGTGAAAGTCTAATATTTTTATTATTCACCACTGCAAAATAATAGATTGATTATTCGCGTTTGACTTAATTTATCATATTTGATGATATTTTATGCAGTATAAAAACTATTAAATAAATGGATAATACTGTACAGTATTTTGCTGTCAAGTGCTTAAAATGATGTCTTGAATTGAATGTAAAAACATTTTCGACCATTAAGTTAAATTATCAAGCATATTTTTGTCTGTGTGTGTCGCACATTGTTATAACTGTGTGAAAAATACATTGTGAAGAATTACTGTTAACGTTCAGCAAGCACAATTCAACACGTTGAAATAGTGTAAAGGTAAGTTTTTATTATTTTTGATGATAGAACTATATTGTTGATTTTTATTTATTATGACGCTTGATTTTCACTTTTATTGTTATCTTTTTCTATATTCTATCTTGCTGTTTTGTTCTTGGGATTATTCTGTTCTCCACACTGTTACTGTTTTGGTTTTATTGTGAAAACGCGCTTAACTGAAAGTTTTATTCAGTATAAAACGAAACTTATTTTTAGTATTATTTTTGTTTTTTAGTTTTAGTTTTTAGTTTTTTTATTTTGTGAAAAAAAGTTTTATTTGTTGAGATTTTACGACTTTGTTTTGGTAGTGAATCGAAAGTCTCGCAAAGTATCCGATTTTTATGCGTTTTTCTTGTAAATTAAATGTCCATGTTACTATGGATAAATGAACTGAATTGATTCTTTTTTTCTTTCAACAAAATCTATATTGCCAATATAAAAGCAGTGATTTTTAGCCATTAATAATTTATGATGTTTTGAACTCGCTTTATATGATGTCATAAATTTTATCTGATTTTATATAATTCTATACTGTATAAATGCATACTGTTTTCAATCATTCAATTCTTAATCTTGAATAATTTTTTAAATTGCTTATAAAGATATCTTAAACTTCAAATTTATACAATCTATAATTTATTGTAATTCAAAACATTTTGCGATGTTTTATATTATACAGCATAAAAATTTTTAACATATTCATTAATAATACAGCATATTATTCTTGAAAATATAAAGAAATATCATAATAAATGTTTTTACATATAAGTATTTTATAAGCTGCATATTTTCAGAAAACATATTAACAAGAATACTGTTATTAACATGGAATAATGTTTATGACAAGTTAATTTTTAAAGCTGCAAAAAAATTTAAATAAAATATATGTACAGTATATACAGAATAATTAAGTAATGTTATTTTTATCGCAACCCTTACACACGTAATATTTTACACTGCACATTTCATCGCCCGTATGCACGCTTTTGGGCGTAAATATGTAAGCTTTTCGAAAACAAACTGTACACAAAAAATATGTCATATTTTTTCTAACAAGAATAAAACAAAATTCTGCTAAACGTCTTTTGAAAAACTAATTCACCTCGATTAAGTGCGTTAACCTCAATGTGCGATGTACGAATTTCTGCGCCTTTCAATCGACGCCTAAATGTCGATAATAACCGAACATGGCACTTTTACTAAGTACGCTGCTTATTGTTAAAGATTAGCAGCGTAATTTTTTCTTGTTGAAAATAGGCATACAAGTTTTTTCAATTAAAAAAACTTATACTCTCACATCGATTTATCATGCTCATTGTCTGTTCGCAATCAATAGATTGTTATTTTATTTTTGATTAAACATAAATATTTGTGTGGAAAAATATACAGTATATAAATATAATGCGAGAAACTAATGGAAAATCGAGTTTTGCCCTGTTCAATTTATAGCTAAAAAGGTTTTTTTCCTATACTATACTGTATAACATATTGACTGCAATATGGGTTTTGATGTAAAAATTGATCTATTGATTAGAAAAATAGTTTTTCTCTTTACAAAACTGTACTGTACAAATTTCTGTTAGTTTTGTACTGTTGTTTTTATAGCGATCGTCTCGATATTATAGCCAATAAATTAAATGATAAGAATTGGTTCCATTTCGCCGATTATTACATATTTTCCGATATATTCTTTCTTGCTATATATAAGTTTATACTGTGTAGTGTTTACGCTGTTGAGTGCGAACACAAATAAAACTATAGCAATTTAACAAGAGCAATTTCTTCCGGAATCGTCGAAACATATTATTTTCGATATAACTATCTATATAGTTTTAAAGAAATATACAGTAATAAGTTTTGAAAAATCTATTTTTCAATATTAGTTATATTTATATAATTGCTTTCGTATAAGAATTTAAGCTGTGCAATTGAGATATGAGCAAGCACAAATCTTTATTTGATACTTTGTCTTATTGTCATTACTTGAATTGTTATTATTTTGTAACAAGTACAAACAAAGTTTTATAATTGGTTTTTCGAAAATTCTCAATCGAATAATTGTTTTGTAAATAATTTAACTCGAATAAATTTTTAATTAGTTTTGTAACAAGCTAAATTGAGACAAATACAATTGCAAAACTATACGTGGGCGTAAAACGTAACGGAAAAAAGTAGCAATGTAATTTTCTTTAATCTGTTTACAATTTTCTAATAGACTTATATTGCGATATAATACCTGAAAATGCACACGAAATACTGCAGAATTTTATACATTGCACTTTAAGTCTTAGCTGGAAACTAACACATTTATCCTATTATTGAGTAAAAAAACAAATTTGCTAAAGTAGAGAATAATATACAGTGTACACACAATCGGCGGCGGAAACGCCCGAATGCGATTGATAGGAAGCGACGGCCGCCGTGCGAATAGACTGTATAATTAAATTTTTGTCCGATAATATACAGTATAAACAAGCAGGAATAATTTTGTCTTGGTTTGAAATCAGATTTTTACATTGCCAAATTCAATCATCTTGCTGCTTTCTGTGTGCACACATATACACACACATCGTCGACTCGTCAGCAAAATTTCAGCTAATATTTTATACATACTCCGATTTATGTACAGTGTACACTGCAAAATGTATACAGATAGAATATAAACCAGACCTTTACAAGGTTTACGCTGATTAATGCGGTGTTTAATCCTATGCAATTTAGCGGCGAATGGTAGAACGCGCGGCCACAATCAACGGTTAAATTCGACGATATCTGTGCGGTAATGCTATGCAGTCGTAGAGTCTATGCATTGGTTTGCTATAGCATTGCATTGTTTTAGAGAGCAGTACAACGAAACGCTTGTAAAGCAATGCATTACTACACAGAAATCGTCGAATTTAACCGTTGATTGCGTCCTACCATTCGCCGCTAAATTGCATAGGATCAATTTGGCAATAACTATAGCTTTAATTTGATACTAAATTTAACCGAATTGGTCAAACACAGTTACATACGGCAACGAGTTAATAGTAATATAATAAGTATCTTGAACAATTTATATAATTTACAATTTGAATAAATATTTAACACTGTTTATATCTGTACTAAAACAATAAATTATTATCAAGCTAATATTTATTGTATTTTTAAAATAATAATGCTTAAACTAAACCTTGCGCATCCTTGTTAATCTCTGATATTATCTTTTAATATAATATAGTTTATACAGTATATAAAACAGAGAAGTATTGAAGAATAAATTCAATTATTCTTTTATGCATTTAATAGGTTTTCACCAGAATTTTGCAATAAATGTGTTATAACTTACAACTGTATAACTCTTTCACATCTCTCCCTCACTCCCTGTGCCGCTTGATTTCAAAGTGAGATATGTTTATTATACAATGCAAAAATCTATAAATGACACATTCGCAATGTCTATTTCTGTTCACACTGTATATTTATAAAACCATGTCTGTTTTGACTGGCACCGATCACATTGCGCCTTTTGTTTTTAAAATCTATAATTCTAAAGGTGAATTCGGTTGTTAAATTACAATTTATTAAAATTGATTCATCTAATTTAAACGGTAAAATTATATTACACACATTTTTTGTAATGCATAAAAATTTATTTATATGATAATATTATTCGTTATTATTTTGTTTTCGCATAATATTTGGTAAAATAATTTTCGAAAGTTTATAAATAATTTATACGAAAAAGAAAATTGTTTCTGTTTAATATTATCTCGTAAATATTCTTTCGTATAGAAATATTCTGTATAAAATAAGCAAATTATTGTTAAGCTGGTAAAGAATATTCTTATAAACGGATTTTATTCTGTAATTTATGTTTTTGCGTATATTTTTTATTTTCTTTGCATTTATTTCATAAGAAAATATTCACTCATTTGTTTGGATTAGCGTCTAATGGGCGACACTTCTGCATAGGAAAGAAAATTAATGCAATTATTCTTTATTTTGAGTAAAAATATTTGAATATGTAACATGCTCAGTTTTTATTGTATTATTGAAACAGATGCACAGCCGGTTAATATCTCAAAAAAGCAAAATATATTTAAATATTTAAGCAAGCATAAATTGGAATATTATTTAAATTTACATAATATATACTTACGCGTTAATTTTATTCAGATCAAATTTTAATTGCAAAAATATTGAGTTTTGAAAAGTGTTACTACAATGCTCATTTGTTTAAATTACATCATAATTACATAGAACTTTTCCGAACATTTTTAAATGGAAAGTATAAAAGTAAAATAATAACATATTAGCTAGTTAGCTTTAACTAATTAGCAAGTGTAAGTATGCGCACGCAATTTAAATATTAATCAAGAATTATACATAGCACACGAATAGATGCATAATTTAATTATCAAAACGCGCGCACATTAAAATAAATGCAACTCGCTTAATTATGATAGATTCAGGGCTAATTTCATACATTATACAATTTGACCTTTTCATTGAAGAATATCGTGTTTTAAATTATTCGTGACTATTGCCAACAATAAGCAGTGTATTATTGTTATGTGCAATTTTTTTATAACAATTATAATTTGCACATTAGACATAAGCAAACATAATTATACAGTGTAGTTTCCGTTTATACCACATCCACCGGAACAATAAGCAGAAAAATAAAATTATACAATTGTAATTTAAATATTGTTACATTAAAATTTACATTGTTACATTTGTTTTTAGACTAGCACATATTTAAATAAAATAAAGTACCATACTACATTACACTGTTAGTATAGTAATTTATAACATATTAAATCAAGTAAAAATGTAAAATGCTACAATTTTGTTAGATAAATTAAATGTTACAAAAATATAGCAGTATGCTATAAAGTATGCTTATACCATATAATTTATTAGATTATTATACTGTATAGAATAGACTGTAAAATCACATTTTTTAGAAACTGATAAAATTTGAGCAAAAATTTTAGTTTTGATTTTCGATTTTGTATTAAATAAAGCTTAATTCACACAGTTTCATTTTCGAAAGACAAACAAACTTCAAAAACAAAATTCAGAATTAAGCCTGCTACACATACTTACCGTATTGGGCCGATAGGCCAATGCACTGCAGGAGCGAAAAAGTGCACTGTTCGGATATGAGCGAACATTAATCTTCTTCAGTCGCTTTAAAAGCTTTTTTTCAACACGTTTAAACTGTGCAGAAAAAAGTGGCAAACTATAAGTCGAGAATCGATGCACACGTTTTGCGTATCGAAAAAACTTTGCGTTTAATCGTTAATTTCAATACTGTTTTTTCGGTTTGCAGTTTTGTTTTTGTTTTTTTAGTTTTATTCTTTTTTTTGTACACAGATTGAATTGTATATACTGTATTTATGTTTCGGATAGAAATTACAAATTTTAGTTGTAATTAGATTTTTATTTTTGAATTGGTTTGTTTTGTTGTTGTACAGAGTATACAGTTTGTATTTCATTAATAATTTATCGTGTAATTCCAAATATAATTTTTTTGTTAGATTTATTCAGTGTAAATTACTTTCCTATAAATTATAAAATAATATAATATAGACATTATTTATTTAATGATTTAGAAACTCTCGTTTTATTTAAAATCTAAATATTAAGATGATTTTAGTTATTTAACTAAATAAAATATAGCTTGTAAAAATTGTTAAAAATATTTTTTAATGTTGTATGATTTAATTAAGATTCTAAACTTAAGCATTAATTAGTTATATACTTTAATAATTTAATAATTTCGTAATTTGTATTTTATAAAAATAAAATATATTTAAAAATTAATAAATTCAAACTTATAAAACTAATTTGTAATTGGTGCGTGCTCACATTTATCATCGAACTTACTACTTGCTTAATTAAAATATGAGCTTATTTTTAAACCCCAAAGAGTTAATGAAAAATAAATAATAGTTTTGAGAAAAATGTAATTTTCAAAGTGAGTCTCGAAATGAAATGCAATTATTTTTAAACAAATAGTCGTCTCTCTCTCTCTCTCTCTCTCTCTCTCTCTCTCTCTCTCTCTCTCTCTCTCTCTCTCTCTCTCCCTCCGCACTTTTAGAAACTTTAATGCAAATCATATCACGTAATCGAATAGAATATTCGCCTAATTCTGTAATACTGTATAAAATTCTAATCTAAATAATATGAAAATCCCATTTGAATGCAAACATTGCAAAACGTTTTACACTTAAGCGAAAAGTTTTTATTTATTCTAATATTTATTTTTATTTTCTGCTTCGAATTGCACATTGCAAAAGCTCTCGCAAATATTAATTTTAAATTTTAGCTAGATAAGCCTGCAGATTAAATGTTTCTAAAATGTATCATATTTGTGTATATTTGAATAATTTTAATTAAAACTATAAGCGTGATTAAATTGTTATACACTAAAACTTTCTAATGTATAATTCTATTTAATTTATTTATTATAGCATTTATTCTCAAAAAATATTTTTATGAATTGTACATGATATATTTTATAAAAATATTTATTTAAACCAGCCAATCTTTGTTTATCTAAAGTTTATAAACATATAGCTATTTGTTTAATTATTTTTAAATTTTTATTTATGCTACGAAATTATTTGCGCAAAATTTATCATGCATAATTATAAGCATAAATGTTAATGCCTTAGTCAATTTTGTAGTATGCTAGAAATTTCACCCTATTTTACGAATTAATTAAACAAATTCAATATTACGGAAACGCATTGCAAAATTCCGAAAATCAATTTTTGCGCTAAAATTCTTCGCATAGTTTCGGCGCTATTCCGGGCGCCGACAGTCAATAAATGTCTATCAAAAGTAATGCCGAAAACAAAAATGCGCCAAAAAACTGCTTGCTTTTTAACGGAGAAATCTGTTTACTATTTATAATTCCGACTAGAAAGCGCTTTGGCAATTTTGGAAATTAAGTTTAATGCCATTTTCTTCATAAATAAAAGAGCAATCTATTTTACAAAGTGTTGTATAATTTTTAAAATTAAATTCCTGTTTTTTAATGATGTTTAAAAGATTTTATACTTAATTTTTATACATTGCAATTTTATAAATTTCTATTGTGATATTATTGTAAAATATCTATTTTTAATTAATTTTGACATGTTAATCCGTTTCATATTATTATGGTTAAACGATTGCTTCATATTGTTTGTAAATTATAATGTTATGACTTCTAAGAAAATTGTTTTTTATTTTATCCCTTAATTCGCAAACTGATTGACAATTTAATATTCAGTTGTCTAAAAAAATTGACATGCTAATCTACTTTACTTAAAACCCATTCTTAAACTATTTTTTTGCAATAACACAAATTCTCAGTATGAATGAAATTTGCAAAAGTAACAAACAACTTTATCTAGATCAATCCAACTTTCGATTAAAGCTCCATTATTAAATAGGCAAGCTAAATTTAATTTCTAAATCAGTTCATCACGTGCAAAATGCCATCATACTGTTTAGGGCATTGTAATCAAATTAAACAGCAACAACAACAAAAACTGACATGCTGCACAGCGCAAAAAATCACAACAGTGCAAAAAATGCTAATGATTTAATCTGGGCACAAAACAAAAAGCGCATGCATTACCGAAACAGACATTTGATTAATGGATGGGAAAAAATTCGTATTGAGTTGCTTGCTAATTGTGTGCTATCTTTCAGACTAAATGCGCATTTTATCGCTTAATACACAGTATAAAAAAGTTTTATCTTCACTACTCTATTACGACTAAAAATCTCCGATGAGTTCGGAAATCGATTTATTTGTTTTGAGCGTAAAATAGCGTCAAATATAATGAATATAAAAATTCGAATGAAATGAATAAAAATTATTGAATTTTTTTCTTCGCTAATCTAGCATGATTAATCTCGATGCGTTGCCCACTGTTGTGTGAATTATTAAGCGCTATAGTTTTGTGTTATTTGAAGTAGGGTGATTTAATGCTTTCTTAATGTTTGATCTGATAAGACATTAGATCCGATAAGACGTCGAGCTTTAAGTGCGCTTCTGATTGACATGTTATGTTATCATGTATATTCGATGTATTAATCACTGTTTATACTGTATGAATTAAGGCAGTATTATATCCATTACTAAGAGAAAAAATGCCTTTATTTAGCTATAATTAATGGATTATTGAAATTATTGTCAAAATATCATGGTAGTTAAAAAAGAGTGATTTTATGCCCTCTCTTATGGGTTTACTTCAAGTTAATTAATCATGTTACAGTCATTTATATTTTTTTACAAATGGCAATCAATTATTGTTATTAATTATTTTAATATAATATATAACATTAAAAATATAATTATAAAAATAACTTGCGCATTTTTGCTAATTAAAATAAATTAACTTGTAATGCATAAAAAATAAAATAAACCATCTAACTGTACATTTTTAAAATTATAATTTTTAAAAATTCAAATTATAAATACTAACATGGTTTATTTTTCTATGATTATAAAATATGCTTTTATTTTTAAAAGTAACTAGTTATATTTTTAGCTAAAAGACTTCTATGAAATACATCGATCAAAATTAGGACTAATATTATGATTTATATAAATATAATTTATTACTAAACAAATTGATAAGAAATACAGATATAAATAAGAGCGGTTAGCAAATGCAATCATTTAATATCCCCTTATTTGGACATGAGTTATTTTTCTTAGTTTTACCAGAGGAGCATTTTATCAAGCACAAACTAAAATATACTTTATATGCAACCAATGACTTTGTTAAATGTAATTTTATGAAATCTGTATTTTTTCCAAAAATTTATTGCAACGAATTATTAAAGAATTAATATGTGCTTTATTATAAAGTAATTTAAACAAGTATATTTTAGGCTATTTCTTGTTAAATTATTTAAAATTTAATTTTATATATAATTTTAACATGCAAATTTAATACAGTGTCATATAAATCTGTGTGCAAAATTTTAAACTTATGTATGGTTACAATTTACAAAATAATTATTGTAATATTATATTAAATGTTATATTATTTATGCATTATAATATTTAAAACTTTATTAAAGCTTAATTTGTTTATGCATTGCACTTAATTTAAAATGAATTATTTTTAAAAATTTAGTTTATAAACTTTCAGCATTAAAACTTTAATGTAAAACTACATTTAAAACATGTTTTTGACACAAAATATTTTTTTTTAATTTAAATATTAAACATATTTTTCAAAATGTAAAATATTTGAATAAAATATTTGTATTAAAAACTATTTCAATATAAATATTTTATTATAGGATTGCTTTTGGGTAAAACTAACAAAACTAAATTTTAAAAATAAAAATTTATGCATGTTCATAAAATGCGCATTTCAAACATGCACATATATTTCATATTAAATTGTAAAAAAATGAAACAAGCAAACTCAAATTTTATAAAATTACATGTACTTCAAGTTCAAAACAAATTATAATTTAAAATTGCTCTTTGTAATATAAGTTAGTGGAAGATCAATGGAAACTAATCTTAAACTCATTTTAAACGCAGAAATTGATGTTTGCACTGTCGAGCGAAATAATATACTGTACAAATAAAAATATCTTATTTGCCGCTAAATGATACGAACAAAAGGACAACTCATTTCTCGAATTGATTTGTAAACCAATCGGAAACTAAAAGCGGAGAAAACGAGTGAAAAAACAGTTTTGCGAAAAACAATAATCGATTTTATTCATTAAGAAGTGCTCTCGGATTTGCAACTTATGCTTACGAATCGAAATATTTTATACAGTCTTATTTTTGACGATACTGTGTAAATATTTACTTTCTATAAACTAACGTTCTAATGTTTATGTTACTTTATTATTTTTGCACTTATTGATTTAGTAATTTATAATTAATTCATAAATAATTTATAATTAATTTATAAATAATTTTTATAATATAACAGTTTAAATGTATTATAATTGTACTGTATACAGTTTTAAAAATTATATTATTATAAACAAAATATTTCTTTTAAAAATACTGTATGTTTTTGAAAATATACAGTATAGAATTGAATTTTTTTATACAACATAAAGTTTTATTTGAGAAATACTTTAAAATGTTTTCTGATAGTGAATCTCAACGACAAAATATATGAACAAAATTTGAATTTATTGCCCAATTTTAGTGACAATATGTGTAATGAGTTTTTTATATTGTTAGATATATTTGCCTATTAAATTGTTTTTATCTTGCTTTATTTTGAAAAACATATTTGTCTTATTGTATATAGTTTTGCTCTAAATATGCCAAAATATAAAAACAAATCAATTTTGTTATGAAAATAACGTCTAATAATATAACTTAAAATATCTAGTTAAATTATATATAATTAGTATTTATATCAATTAAATTTATCGATATATTAAAATATAATTGCAAAAATTAATAAACACTTATAAAATACTTTTATATCTATTGTAAAAATAATATAGTTTAATTAACTAATATTTAGTTTTGTGTTGTGTATATTATAAAACAAATTAAATAAGTTATTTTAATAAGCTTAATATGCTAGAAAACTTTCATAAAAATAATATTTTAATTAAATAATAACATTTTGCGTATTAATTTTATTTTATATAAGCAATGTACAGAATATTCAAAACAAAATTATATTATCAATTTTAAATTAAAAATTTTATTTTACTTTCTATGCACACAATAATAAATAAAAAGATTTTAAAATAATTTTAATTAAATATTTAAAGATTTCAACTATATGGATTTTACAATAAATAAGATTATTTTTAATACATATGCAATTTTGAAAAATAGATAATGTGAGCTTTAGCATGTTCTAAATTTTAAATGTTCTTGAGCTATGTAATATTTATATCGGCACGAATACTACTTAGATATATTATGGATTAATATAATATTATTCAAAAATAGAATTATAATTTCAAAATGAGCTTTACTTAATTTTATAAGTATATTAAAAAATATTTTAACATTTAATGTAATCTAATTTAATATAAAATCGTACTATTTGTTTAACTAATTCTTATTTACTTATTTTAAAAATAATAATCTATACCATGTAATGTAATAAAATATATAAATAATCTTGTATAATTTAAATATAAGATATCAAGCCATAAACATGTATATCAGGCATAGTTTTAAATATATTTTATATTGTTATTATTTTAACTACAATGTAATTTATACTTAATTTAAAAAAATAGTATTTAGTTGTAAGTATATAAATACTGTATAAATAAAACTACCGTCTATACGCATAAACGCATACTTATATCATGCATAAAAATCATTAATAAAAATAAGCATCTCAATTAATATTTTGACATAATTTTTATAATATAAAAATATTATATTTATATTTAAAACAAAAGACAAGTTCCAATCCATTGCTCTTTCTAAGTGTATATGTGTAATGTGAATGCATAGCATGCTTATTTTTATGCGCATTAGCGTAAACTCAAACACGACTTTTATTAGAAGAATATTCGTGTGTTTACAAACATATATGCTCTCGATATTGATCTGCAACTGTTGTTCGCTTTCGATTTTAGCATGATTATACGCATTCACCAAGAATTTTAAGCATGTTTTCGAAAATGAAATTATTCTCCACTTTTCTATCATTTATTCGAGTTAAACCATTTTTCATCATGTCTAATCGAATATTAAAAAACAGTTATGTAAAAGGTTTTTGAATTAAATAAATATGTTTGATTTACAAATATTTGAAATATTTTGCAATGTAAAAATGTTAAATTGAAATTTGCATTTATTAAAAAAACATTAAATAAATATTTTTATTTTAATAATTTATAAAATATGTTATAATAATAAATGAATTGCATAATAGCATGATAAAAATCAATATACAGTATAAATACAATATTTTAATCAATAAATAACTATAAATTAGATTTTTAAGCAATGCATTAATTAAACAAACATTTTAAATTAAATACTGAAATACCGTATAATGAGTAAGCAATCTCATGATAAATTGCCAATTAATTGATGCAATGTAAATAGATTGCAAAAAAATTTCTAATTAAAAAGCAATTACAATCATGTTGATATTTTTGTTTGATATTTGAAAAATTCTATTTATTTACTTTTTATATTAAAAACTGTTTAGAATTATAACAACAAATAAAATGTATTTATAAACGTTTAAAAAACTTTTAAAATTACGTGTAATCTATTGATAAAAATTCAACGTGGGTGTTTTAAGCGATTAAACTGTCGAGTTTTTCAAAATGCCAAAAACATACAGGATTATACAATTCATTGAAAATGCTTGGTAAACCCTTTTTTGAAATAACACTTTATAAACAGTTTAACTTTAATGCCAGACAGTAAATAAATTATATTGATTAAATTTTGCATATTTTCATATATTTTATTATAAAAATATTACATGCAAGTAATGTTTAATTTTATATTGCTATTTAAAAATTAAATTTAAATAATTAAATTTAAAATAATGTATTTGCATTATACCCTTAGTAATATAGTAACAATGGTGTATACATGATAAAATTTACCCGAAATATTCTTCCAAAAATGTATTAGATGAATTGTTTGCATAACCTTACTAAAATCTCTTTCATCCAATTGCCATGTGCAAATATTAAATGCATTATTTATTTACTTGGCATAAATCTCCATTCTACTCAAAAATAATTAATAAATTGTCGCAATCTTACATCGCAAAATTAATCTAACAAATACATAAATTAGCAAAATTCATTTAATTCTGAATACTAAAACAAATACACTGTTTACGACACATTACTGCAAAGTGCATTTTTTAAAATAAACATTGCTAATCCAAAAATATAATATTTATCTCATTAGAAAAATGCGCATATGATAAATGACTGCATAATTTTTGCACTAATTAGTTTACGAATGCTTAAATTATTTAAATAAGCATGCTTACAGTACGCCCCGGCATAGCGCACACATACCGCACACACACACACAAGCCATTAGTTTCCGTCTCTCAACCGTAATCTCTTGCGGCCAAACAAACGGTGCACTCAATCTAAATAAATAACATGTTTTTCGCACGAAAAAAAACCAAGTCTATTTTTCAATTGCACATGTTTAATGTTTCTAAGAAGTAAAACTTGTTCAATTAAAAAACTTCATTAAATATTAATGATAATTTATGTCTTAATAAGAAAAGTAAAATAGTTAATTTAAAATTATATGCGTGTTTAAAAATTTAATTTAATGTAAAAGTGTTTACACTTAATTATTATAAAATTGTAATGTATGTTGCACATGTAAGTAATACTGTATTATTATTTTATAAAAAATGTAATGCAAGAATTTATATTATAATTATTTTACGCTAGTTGCTAGGCAAAACAATCTAGCTGATTTTATCCCAACTATCGGTACAGCATATTACATAAATTTCGCTTCGAGCATGCTAATCGAACTGCAACCGTAGCATAAATCGCCGCCAATATATAAATAATAGAAACATGGCAAAATAAAAAGTAAAAATAAAAACTAACATTCGCCTAAACGAGCGTTTCGTGCGTTTCGGCGAATAAATCGTTTCGATCGCCAAAACTCAGTCGAGAATTAAAAAACATTTGTTTTGTTTAATGAATCGAAACGAACGGCGCGGACCGGCAATAGTTTTTCGCCGTTTTATAATCATTATTCTAATCATAGACAACGCGCCCGTTTAATACGATTAATTAAATTCATCAGTGTATTGTATTTGCAGAAAATTGTGCATTGTAGAAAACGGCGAGACACACGCGCACGCACATCGGGCAAACAAACATCTCAATTTAAGCACTTTTGTTGTGTCTATTGATTTCAATGCCAATCGACTAATTGATGAAATAAGCAGGCTCGTTTTTAGCCATCCTGGATGTGTTTATGTGCATGTTTATTCTACGTGCGTGTGTGTGCCCGGAATACTTGATTTATACATGGGTGCGGCATTTTTGTACTGATTAATTTTGTTTTGTGTTAAATGTTTTACTTAGATTAAAATTTTTTATTTTTGCTTAATAAATTATAATATATTAATTAAGATAATCTTGCTAAATTGATGCTTTTGTTAAAAACTTTAATATTCTTTTGAAAGTTTTTACGCGATTTTATGTGAAATTCTTGATTATATCAAGCATAAATTATGGTTTGCTAAAATTAGTTTGTATTTATATATAGCGTT
>JAQIXC010000935.1:0-18353 GCA_034697605.1 Metabelba pulverosa | reverse complement strand
TCTCTCTCTCTCTCTCTCTCTCTCTCTCTCTCTCTCTCTCTCTCTCTCTCTCTCTCTCTCTCTCTCTCTCTCTCTCGTGGCGTTGAGGACGACCTCAAATAATTGCTAAAATATTTTTAGTTTAGCTAAATTTTTTTGAAAAATCATGTATAACACAGAAATATGAGCTTAAAGTTTGTAATTTTCAAATTAAAACTGGATAAAATTATTGCATACTACTTTAGTACTACTACATAGTATACTAATAGTGAGTTAAATTGAGTTGGTTTTTGTCACTAACACTAAATGCCATAAAAGCCAAAAACTTACTGTCCATTAGTGGAGAGACTAATCCAGTAATAGTGAGAAAAGATTTGAAGGAATTGACGGATTAATAGCGTATGAATAGACTGTGTATTTTGTAGGGATTGTAGGGTTTGTAGGTTTGGAAGGCATAGTACGCATACATACCTTCATAATGCTGTTTATGACTGATAATAGTGTTTGGATTTCCGTTTAAACTAATTCTCGTTTTCTGATGAGTTGTTTTAGTGGTCGTACCGGCGCTGCGCTCACTGTCCGAGTCGTGAGGCGCCGGCTGTTGCTGTTGTTGCTGCTGTTGGAACAGTTGGATCATATACTCCGGTATTCGGAAGTGTTGTTTCGGTTTGGGCCGGGAGTGGAGGCCGAAGAGGCGCAGAAGCCGCGACTCGAAGGCCTTTAGGAACTGCGAGTACTGTCTGAGAGCCGCAGGACTGGCGCCGATCGCGGGGTTGGATCGCATCGACGACAACATACTATCGGACACTCGATTCGCTTCCAAGTCCTGGTCCTCAGCAGTCGATCGGTGAGAAGCACTGGAAGCCAGCAGTTGAGCAGTGGATGCACGCATACTAAGGACCAGGAGGTTGAGTAGTAAGAATCTGGTGAAGGACCTGCCCGGGCAGAGCATGTCGGCTGAATAACCTGAAGCGCCGGACGAAGAGAATATTCAGATAACGCTTAGCATTGCTTCAGTTGCTTAGCAGAGGCCAGAGTCGAGACCTATTAGGCGCGTATAGGACCGGCATTGCTCTGGCAGTGCACTGCCACTCGCACAGGCATAGGCACAGACAGGGGCTGAGTGGGCAGAATGGGCAGAGTGGGCATACGAGTGCCCAACACAAGACAACGCGAGAGAACGGTCTGAAGAGTCTGAAGAGTGCGAAGACTAAGCGAAGTCTGCACTGGAATGCAGTTCGAGATAAAAATAAAAGCAATATATCGTTCGTATGGTTCGTACGGTTCGTATCGTTAGGATCGAGTCATACGCGCAATACATACATCAATCGCTGAGACAGTACTGGATATACTGTGTATAGCGAGTATGTAATCGCAGTTTCGGTTACGCTTTCAAACACAAGCACTGGTCGCACGTATTGCCAATTAAATGCATTTTTTGCAAACATTTCGCACAAAAATACAAATATTCAAACATTTTCTCCTTTTCTCCACCACTGCTGTTGTGGCCGTAATTTTAAGCCCACTTTGTGTTTGGTTTGTGTGCAGAGCAGAGCCACACCTGAGAACTGGCGAATTAGACTTTCCACTCTCCCAGTGCTCTTCTCCTGTGCCCGTCACGTGAATATCGCGTCAAGCAGTCTATGAGTTGAACACAATATTGGCAACACTTGAAACACTGGAAACACTATAAACGTTGGAATACTGTGCGAGGAATACGGGTCCGAACGCGAGTGAGTGCTGAGCGCAGGCATCTGAACGACTGAAACGACTGCAACGACTGCTGCCAATACCTCTCATCCCATCGCCTCAGACCCGCTGTGCCTTCTCTCCACTTCTCTCCACCTGTTTCAGACACGTTTAGGCTGGGGGTCGACGTGGGGCCGGCACGAGCAGCAGCCAATTCCGCGCTCGCTCTCAGTTAACCAAGTTAGATACCTGAGCTCACTGCCTGTGCTGACTGCCTGTGCTCACTGCCTGTGCCTCTGCCTCCGCTGCACTGCTTGCCTCTCCAGAGCTGAGTAGTACTGTATTTACTGTAAGCTCTGTTCGAATAACTTGTTTAAAATTGACCTCAAATTCTTAAACTGCATATAAATTATTTGATTATTAATTCTAAATAATAGCCAAACAATCGAATCAACTTTATTCTTACCTTTTCTACCTTTCTCATTTTGTTTATTCTCGAAATCCATACATTACTTACCTAGTTCAAACATCTTGTTATCTTCTTAGTATTAAAGTTTTTTTAATTTGCTAGAATTAAACCTGATAATTTAATAAAATTATTATTAGGTCTTTTAATGCAATTCTTTTACAGATTAAACAATTCTTGATAAATGTTTGAAACAATTTATAATGTATCAAATCCTTTACATATCTATTAAGCTTTATTTTATCATCCTGCAAAATTGATATTAATGGCAATTTTGCTTTTTTCCTTCTAGTTGATTTTATTTAATTTTATTTTAATAACATGTTTATCAAAATGTTTGGCTTAATTTGATTATAAAAAGTTTGATGTGATTTTGAAACAGAAATTCTTGAAATATTTCGTGTATTTGATGTACAGATGTATAGAAAGCTTAGTAACGGATAAATACGCAGTACTTGACTGACAGACAGATTGAGATTTAAAGCGTACGTATAGTACAGTATATGTTGTATAACATTAGCCGAGAGATAGCTTTCATTACATCTATTTATGGCGTAAATGCATTTATATTGGAATAGCATTTCTTCACCCAATAGGTAAAGTCCAGCCTTCAGGTGCTAATACGTAATGAGGGCTTAGAGCCAATGTGTGCCCAAATCGCTGTTTGCGCTCAAAAGACAAGATTTGACGCAAAAACTCTGATTATATAATATCGGAAATACGAGATTCAATTTATCAGCTCTGCCTCGAGCGCTCCTCGCAACTACACTGATCAAATTTGACGATTGCGCTAATCAACCAGATTTAGACATTAGCAATTTACGATTTGATTAAGCTAATTTCCAAAATCAATAATAATTGGCGGTTTTACAATTTGAACAAGCTCATATAAAAATCTCAAATAAATCCTGCGCAATTTATACACTGATATATAACTAAACATTAAAAACATAATTTATTAAATGTAACATGTCAGCGTTAGAGAGTGCGATTTAATATACAAGATAATTATTGCTAATATGTCAGCAAACAACTTTTTATAAAAATATTTTTTTTAATTAGCTTATTTTATTTTAGAAGTAATTAATGCTGTATAACTTTAAGCTCCGCATATTAACTTTCCAAAAATTTGCTAAAAACTCTTTTTTTCTAAATTTGTAAAAATTAATAAAATTTTATTTACAAAAGTATACTGATCATCTGTATTTAAATCATATTGCTATAATATTTCTAATAAATTAATTATAACTTATTTGAAATTTAATTACAAGTACATTGTACATTGTAAATATTTAAGCTTTTCAAGCAAAGGTAAAATTGGGACAAATTAAATAATAAATTCATCAGTTTTTTAGTACAAAATTGATTTAAGAAATTATAACTTTTTACTCATTAAAGACTTAATTTGAGAAAAAGTATTAAAACTGCATTCAATCGATAGGATTATTCGGCTGAGGCCTCGGCAGGAACTCTCGGCATACCTGTGCTAAACATTATTTTTGAGAAATAGGTTAACATATTATTTAAGTTTTAATTTCAATGTAGATTCGACTGAAAACAAATTTATTTGCGAAATAAGTTAAGAGTTGATTGATTATCAGTTGCAGATAAAAACGTTTCTATGTCTGACAATATTTTTGAAATTAAAGCTAAAAAATGTATATTTAATAAACGAATCCAAAACTGAAACGAAAATAAAAAACTTTACATTTAGATAATCAACACCAAACAGGTGTGAGTGAAGTAAAAGTGAAAATAACTCGAGAAAAATAAGTTCCTTTTTATCTAAAAACATGAATTATATTTTTAACTATACTTTCAAATGTGGAAAAAGTTTCGTTATATTTAAGGATCAATGATCTGAATAACACACACTTTCTTAACCTATAAATTCCATTCGAAAAAAGGAGATTTCAAATGAAGATATGGAAGAGAAAAATGAATAAAATCCCACAAAAACATGTAATCATAATAAGTATTCTCTAAAGAATGAGAGAAAAAAAGTTTTCTTAAAAATTTTTCTTTCGACTGGAATTCGATACAAAAATGTGATATCAAAGAGAAGTACAACAATAAAAAGAAAAGTGAAATTACCTCATCATAAGTGCAATAAAGCTAATGATTTCGGAATTCCTTCAAATACTTTTCGCTAAAGAAATAAGTGCTTTTCCAAAGAAATAAAAAGCATCTGTGTATTGCCCGATTCGGAACAGAAAAATGTGTTCATATTTTTCAAATATAAATTATTGGTGGAAAATAACTTTTTCGTGTTATTTAATGCCAAACATAGTTTTACACCTTTTTTCTCGTTTCGGCGCAAAACCTGAAACGCGAAAAAACGACTTATTTATGGCTCGAATACCAAAGTCTGAATAATAAATATGTTTTTTGCGGTATATGTTATGTTTTGTTTGTTTAGGAATTCGTTAATATTCAGTAATATTCAGTCCCCTATTCTGAGTACCGAAGAGAAGGAGAATTTTCGCGAATAAAACAGAATAAATGAATAATAGAGTAATAAAAAGCATAAATAAAAAGCGATTCGATAATTAAAATGATGAGATAAGTCACATAAAAAGCAGAGAACTATCGAATTGTATGTAAAGTCAATTGATTTACTCGTTAGGCGTATAATCGCATCAATAACTGAAAGCCAATTCAGATATCAAAACAACTGTTTTATTCAAATTTCATACATCAATAAAAAGCATTGCATTTCAAAAACTCCTTATTCTTTACATTCGATTCGAGCGAAACGTAAGACGAGTGCAACTGATATACCGGTGCTGTTGGCGCTGTTGGTCTGTCGTTATGATATGTACGGCTTCTGCCGAACAGCGAGTGAACGCGTAATGTATGTTATGTTATGTTAGTTTGGATTTGGCTTCGAAAGCAAAAAACGGGTAATAAGTCTTCGAATATACCAGAATTGGTAGGAATTGGATATCACACACAACACACACATCGAGGGGTCACTGTTAGGGCACTCTTACCTACCGCAGAGTCCCTTTCAACTCTCCACTACCTTTAATAGAGCGCAGAGAGAGCCGGAGAGAGCACAAGAGGGAGAGAGAGTGAGCGAAAACTAATCATAACAGCGATGGGGAAACAACACATAATTTATTGCAAATGAAAAATAAATAAATATTGTGAATGAAAACGAATGGAAAGATATTTTTCAAACTTCTCTCTATATATCTTAGACTTGAATTTATAATATAAGAAAAGTTTTGGCTTTTTATTGTTGTTTCGCTTACTTCTCGATTATGT
This sequence comes from Metabelba pulverosa, assembly GCA_034697605.1. Classification (NCBI taxonomy): domain Eukaryota; kingdom Metazoa; phylum Arthropoda; class Arachnida; order Sarcoptiformes; family Damaeidae; genus Metabelba; species Metabelba pulverosa. The sequence goes on along the minus strand of JAQIXC010000935.1, from coordinate 12,949 downwards.
TAAAACATTCAATTGTTTCGCGTTTTTTGTTTTTGTCTAAAATACATTACATTTAAAAGTATTCATAAATAGAATTATTTGATTAATGAAAATCAAATTTTCAAAATATTTTTTTGATTAATGTTTGAAAATTAAAGCAAAAATAAATTGTTTTTAAGCCTTAAATACAATCAAATACATCAACAAAAGTATCACAACTCCACTGAGAATGAGAATTAGCTTCAGTTTGCGCGCACTCCTCATACTCTTCTCGGCTTTGCTGAGCGCCAGTACCCCCTCTTCGATGCGGTGCTGAACGGTGTCGACGTTGTAGTCGATGCGGTCGAGAACTGATCCCTGATTTACAACTAAAGTGTTTATGTCGTGAAATACTTGATTCAATTCGACAATCGATTTCACTATTGACGTCATCTCTTGATCCCTAGCCATCAGGTGCTCGTTGTCGAGGAATGGCATCGACAGCTGCTGCTGGCGCTGCGCTTGCGGTTGCGTTGGTCTCAAGTCTTGGAAAAACTGAATGTCGTCTTGACTTTCAGATACGGCACTCTCGCCGAAAAAGGAGCTATGGGTGCCGTTTAGGGCCGGTTTGGCCGACTCTTCGATCGTAATGACAAACTGGTCGTCGATTTTGTCATTTTCTGAGCATTTATTTAAATAACTCTTTTGACAGAATCGGAACTTCTGAGTCAAGTCCTGCACTTCCCGGCACTGCCACTGAAACACATTCTTAATTATCTTCGAATTCGATCGCAATTCAGCCAATCCTTGCATTCGAGTCAACAGTGAATGCAATCGATTGAACAGTTTATTGATTTCCTGACACTTGAACTCAATCTCGACTTCGAAGCTCTGGTTAGCGGCCGATTCGGTCTCATCGCTGAAGATCGACGTCGACATCCGCTTCAGGTGTTCCCTCTGGATCTCATTCAACTGATCCACTGCCGGACAGACAATACACACATTAATAGCAATTAATAGCGATTTAAGCGTTAATTTGTTTGCATTAAACGGCATATAATACTCACATTTAGTATTGATTTTATTACATTCGTAGCGAAACTCGTCGACATTGGACACCCAATCGGGAACCACGACATCCGAATGGCCCGAACCGTTGGTCAGTTCGATGTCGTTCGCGTCATCGCTCTTATCATTGACTAAATTCACTCTTTCGTCGTCGTTATCGAACTGATCCCGAATTCAAAGACAATTCTAGACATCAACGACCGAACGGACAGATACGCGAATGCCTTACCTCGCGATAGAAGTATCTCTTTTTGGTCGCATTATTCCTCAGCAGTACAAACGACTCCGTATGGCTTCGACGGGCCATCACTACTCGCCGAACATCTAATTTATATTAATTTATAAATAATCTAATTATCTGTTGATTACTATTTAATATCGCTTTCCATTTAATTGTAGTCTTAATCGAAATTAAATCTAAAATCGGTTTTAAATACAGTTTTGTTTTGATATGAGTTTGCAATTGACGTCAATCGTAAACAAACATATGTCTCGATTCACATAAATTACGTTATATTCCGTATACCGTAAGAGTGGCTAAGTTTGACCAAAATCAAGCTCTCGGGCGTAAATAAGCTTGCTAATTTAATCAATATGTATATTGTTTTATTATAAATTGTTTTAAAGATATATATAATTGTTTATTTGTATTTTACCAATAAATTTCAGAATAAAATAATAAAAAATTCTAACAAAATTACTGAATTAAAAGCATTAAATAATAAGTTATTTATTAATCTAATTAATTCTGAATTCTATACTGTAGTTATGCTTATAAAAAAAATTAACTAATTTTCTATTTGTTTTTTTAATTTTAAAACTAGTGAATTATAGGGTTATAGTAATTTGGGCAAGATTCAAGCAGTAACTGCTATAATAAATAAACTGTGCTAAATTGTACAGTAGAAACACACAGATCAAGCTATAAGACATATAAAATTCAAAGCCTTAAAATTCTTAATTTAACATTTTAGTTTTTTAATGTTATGGAAAAAGTTGTAATATACAGTATGTATAGCATGATAAATTAAGATTTTTATACTTACTGCATGTAAATGTAAAGTATCTGAAAAACAAATTTAATTTGAATTTTAAAATTATTTTTATTGTGTAAAGTCGTGTCTATCGGAGAATATTGTCATTAAACAATTTGTTTCATGGTGAATTAATCGCTGCTAATAAGTTGAAATATTTGGGAAAAATTTTTTATTACGAAAACATTTTCTAAAAACAAATTATTAGAAATAAAGTCTAATTAAAAGCATTAAAAGACTTGTTTTATCCCCGAGTCTGGCGAAGGTCTGAAGCGTTCAATTAGTTTCAAAAGCAATCTTTGCATTCAATTTGGATTATATTAATGTAATTATAAGTAATATCGATAAGACATAAGACTATGTCTGGAATTTATGTAAAGCACTGATTATTAGCTAATTTTGAACTTGAAATTCATTGAAATAAATCACAATCTTTGAGAGTATTGCATGAAATTCGTGATTAAATTAACGGAATAAACGATAATTGATATTCACTTCAAATGAGTTCATTCAGTGAAAGTTTTTCAAACAAACGATGCATTTATTAAATCTTATAAATTCTAATTCTTTTGTTTTACAATAAGTTAATTTTTAAAAACAAATTATACAATTTTTATAATTTGTTCTTTCCATTTTTATTTAGAATTTAATGTTGTACTTAGTTCTTAAAATTTAGCAAGACAACACATGGTTTAAAATAGTCTAACTAAAAATATATGATCATTGATAACTAAACAAAATTATTTTTAATGTTTATCCATTTTAGAATTAATCTAGATAATATAATCAAATTTTCAACTTAATAGTAGCGAGTATAAAGTTCCAATCAAGCCGGTGCGTAGAAAACATTATACAGTAATGTAATTTATAGAAAACAACTAGCATAAAAAAAGTCTTATTATAAGTTTTTTAAAAATTAATTTTATCATTTAAAAATTTATAAATTGACAACTAAGTAAGAAGTATTTAATTAATTGCAATTATTTTTTAAGTTGAATACTTTAAATAACTACCATACTCTAGATATGCCTAAATATTGCCCTGTTACGGTAGAAAGCATCAATGTCATTCAAAGTATTCAAATAAGGTCTATTTATATATAATAAAACCTAAAGAGATAGAATAGCAAGATAAATTTGGCGTAATATTTAATTGCTTATTATTATCCTTAATAGGTATTCCCACTTCAGTTGTTTGAGAAAATTGTATTCAACACTAATTGGCCTAAAACTAAAAGTCATGTTCACATAGTTTCGCTTCAAATCAATTCATAAATTGGTAAAAAATTTATTTGTATTAATCAATTGACTTAATTTAAAATGATTTAATTTTAACCTGAGCTATATATCTATTAACTTATGATAAAATATATCAAACAATACCAATAGTTACTAATACTAATGGTTACTTTTTTTACTCTTTTAAATGTATAATTTACATAGTAAACTTATTATTTACAGGTATACACTCAAAATGTTTTAAAATATGCAGTTTAAAATAAAATAAAAACTATTTGACATCAATTTATTATTATATTAAAATAATTTTGCTTAACTTTGTAGATACACACAACAATACAAAATTAATATGTTGTTTTAAAGCAGGATTGACTTATCCTGTATAAAACATATAATTATATACCATTATTATTTAACTTTTATTTGTCAAAATATTACATTGATTTGCATTACAACTATTTTAAAAATCACATGAAAACATACAGTACAATAATATAAAAATACATTTTATATAGTATATTTAATAGAAGTAAGTTAATAAATAAATTAAATACATGGAAGTTAATAATAAAAGCGAGGATTTTAAATATTGGTATCAACTCTTTAAAAACAACTGTTTAAAAACTAAACCTTAATGTTTGTGATTTTATTTTCAGACGTAAAGGCTTTGTTGATATATCCGAACGAATGATTGGATTTCTCATTGTTATAGTCAACCCATTGTTGGAATATTTTCGGGTCTATTGGACCCCAATCTGCTGCCGGTCTAAACGATTGGATAATTCGCTAAAACAAAGTAAAAACAAATTTCAAAATTTTTATTTCAAACCCTTTTTTGATATTAATTCGAAAATCGTCTGGAATTTATGTAAAACACAAATTATTGCACCGAAAGAATTCGAAGTTTTCAAACAAATCATGAATTCGTGATTAAAAGTTAAACAGAAAAAAGTTTGGTTCAAATTCAAAATAAATGAGAAAGATCAAATTATGCAATAAATTAATTTTGAAAAATAATCAAATTTATATCGAAAATAAGTTAAAAATATGCCGAATAATGAAAATGATTTCGAAATCATCAAAAATCGCTTAAACCCTAAATACCTGTTTGAGTGAACCCTTGTGTCGCGCAATAGTCATACAAATCCAAAACGGAATTTGAATGACTGCTATCACAGCTAAACGCAATCGAAATTAATATTTGATTTATTAGAAATGCACAGTATATTGAATGGTTGGAGTGGTTTACCTAATGCCCAGCCAATACCCCTACCCCACGCAGGTATGCCGTCGTCGTCCTCGCCATTCAAGCTATTCTGGATTATAGTGACGTTTCCATATATGAAAATAACCTAATTTTACAATTCATTAATTAATTGGCTATTAATTTGCGAGAAATAAAAATGATAAAAAATGAATGCTTGTTTGCGATAGATTAGCATACAATGAGCGAGATGGGAGTGGCAAAGCCCCATGTTACTTTCCAGAATATGCCAACGCTTTTGTTTAGCATAAACTTAATATCCGAGCAGAACCTGCGGAGACCGTAGATCCAGAAGACGGCCACTGTTTGACAGATGCCGTAGAAGAAGATTGAGATTCCGACTCCATATTTGTCCAGAAGAGTGAATACATAAGTGCCAGCCTTTGCCAACGCAACCCAACGCAACACAAATAGCAATGATTATTGAAATTTAGTACAGAATAACTGAATAACTGAATAGATTTTCGAAAGCAATACAATCATTCATATTCTCATTGAAATCTTGTCAAATCATTCGCAGCCATAAGTCAATGTCTTTTTGCTTTCCAAACGTCGGGTGTTTTCGAAATTGCATTTTAAGACTCAATTATTTCTATTCTTATTTTATGACATCATTTAAATAAACGAGTTTTCAATTTGCATATGAATTGACTGTTTTGCACAATTTGGCCAAAATTCGGCGAAAACATTGATTAAGACATACGTCGGTAGTGAGCGGTAGACCCATAACGCAGAAGATAAGGCACACAACGAGTGCCAAAATCTCTTTTCTCTTGTAAAGTGATGTGAATTCGTCTTTAATTACTGTTAGAATTGTCTCTACCTGTGCTACAGAACTGCCGATTCCAAGGGTAAAGAGCATGATAAAAAATAGCACCGCCCAGAGCTGAGGCACGACATCAATCTTGCTTAAGGCTTCTGGATATACAACAAACGCTAATCCCAGTCCTTATTAGTGATAGAAAATGATACAATAAATATTAATATTATTTCTAAAATCTACATTGCTATAGAATTGATTGCAAAATCAGCTAACCTCCCTCAACCACTGTTTCTATTGGTCTTCCCGTACTAGTGGATAAATGGCCTAACACTGAAAATATTACACAACCGGCCAATAGACTCGTGAATGTGTCCAAAACGGCTATAATAATGGCATCGCTTTATGCCAATAGACTCAGAATTAGTATTAAATATAGTTTTAGACAACAATTGCGTAATAATAACTCGAATACCGATAGACGTTATTACGAAACTCGTTATAACTCGAAAACATAATCAGATTTCCGAAACAGACGGCCAGAGAGAAGAACGACTGTTCGACTGCATTATACCACACAATTGGTTCCAACAGCTTAGACCACTTCGGGATGAAGAAGAACTTAATGCCTTCGATGGCTCCTTCGGTGCTTAAGGCCACCCCTAACAGCGCTATTAGCACTGTATACGGAAAGATTGCGGTGAAGTACGCGACCTATCGCTCGATTAACAACATTCAGAAATTAGTTATAATTTAACCAAACAACTGCATATTTATCAAGATCAAATACCTTTCCCAAAGAGCTGATGCCTTTAATAATAGTCAAATAGACGAGAGTCCAGGAGCCGAGCAGACAGAGCACTAGTCGCCAACTCATCCAATTCATATCATTCAAACCCTTGGATTTGTGCAAAACATGATATCTTAAGGATTAGAAATTGCAAAATAAAGCTTATGTTAAGTGAAGAACTCAATCATTAAATTGAATTTAGACTAAACTGACTGCCAGTACAGCTCCGACAGAGTCTTATTCACGACGTCTTCGCTCGCATACGAAGAGATCTTCACGTCTTCTGCAGAGCTCACAGTTGTAGTAATCAAATCAATTGTGCCGTTAGTGCTGGCGCCGGGACACTGGCCGCCCGGATACCACTCCGGGTCGCAGACACTCCACGGCAATGGGTTTGCAAACGACGAGAATAAATAATAGAGTGTTAATGCCATTAAGTAATTATAAAATATGATCAAGTAGGTTTGGCTGAGCATTTGTGCAAAACCAATGCCTGAAACATAATCAAAATAGTAATGCTTAATTATAAATTGCTTAATTTGCAAGTCTGTCTCGATGTTGTCTACCTTTGAGCGCCGGAACACATTTCCACACTTTGACGGGCCCTCTGCCGCTAAACTGACCCATCACTAGCTCGAGGTAATACATGGGCCGACCGATGATGAACAGCAGCAGTAGGTATGGGATCAGAAATGCGCCTAAAATTGATTTTTTAAATTCAAAATAAATAAATAAATTTGTTGTAATTAAAAGGTAATGCTAACAAACCTCCTCCGTTGGAATACGCTGTTTGACATGTAAGCAAGGTCAAAATTAAAGTTTATAACACAATATAATTATTTGGGATAAATTGCACAAACCTACATGGGGAAATCGCCAAACCTTAAGTTATAAAACGAATAGAAATTGATAATTTAGTAATTCTATTAATTAAATTCAATTGAAATGATTGACAATTGGCGTACATTTCCTAAGCCGACGGACATCGATATGCATGAGAGGAGGAATTCAATGCCTTTCCCCCACTGCCCGCGTCCCTCAACAGGATTCTCTTTCGGCTTCGCTTCCAATCCATTTCCATTCATTTCAACCTGTTTCATTTTTCCAAATAAACTCTTTTATTTTTTAACTTCTTTATTAATACTAACTTAGCAAACATAATTTACAAGCGATTAAATAAGTTTTTAGTTAAAGCAATAAATTTATTTAACATTAATGCTAAACAGAAAAAGTTTATTACATATCCGATAATTATATAATATTTAATGTAGAGATAAGTTTAAAATAGAACTATTTTTTACAAATCATCTTTTAATTAGGCTGCAATTTTCTTTTGCAATTTAATACAGAGTGAATTGGAAAAATTTTACCGGTAGTTACTTGGTATATTTAGGAATTATAAAGTATTGCAAAATTGTTTAATTTTGAAAACGATTAGTATTCTAATTAATAAAATATGATAATTTTTTTTACAAATATTTATTGTTAATTTAAGTATATTTCTAGCTAAATTGGAATTTTTTAATATTGCGCCAAGTTAATTTATATGTTTGAAATCTTTAATTTATTTTGGTTAAAACTAATTGTTATTCTTGAGTCTCTCACACTCTCGCTATAACTTATTAATTGATAAACATATATTTTCATGTTGAATTAAACCAATTGCTAAACTGATTCAATTTAATAAATTAGGGATTTTGTGACCTTTCAATTTATAACTATTTAATTAACCAAAATGGTTTTTAGATTTAAATTATGCTGCTATTGCTTTCACTCATGCTATTGTTTTATGAATTACATTGTACTGTAAATGTAAACTAAATTATAATTTTATATAGTTTCTGGGAAAATTTTAAAAGTTATAATGAAATGTAAATATATTTATTTATATACCGGAACATTACTAAATCATTTAAAAATGGTACATAGTACATATGGTATTTGTACAGGGTATGCATAATGGTAAAGCTATATTAAACTGTCAGAGAAGTTAAATAATAAAGTACTTTTAAAATTAATTGTCTTCATTCGTTGCATTATTTAACTTTATACACAATATCTTTTGCTCAAACAACCTTGGTAAACATAATTATTAATCTAAGATAAAGCATACACGATACACAATATTATTATTTTAACCAAGTTCTAAAACTTCAATCATTTAGATACTAAAATTGTCAAAAAAACTAATGTAAATTAAAACTTCCCCCTTAAAATTAATAGTTTAAAACTAAAAATTCCCCCAAAAATAGTATTGCTTTTGCGTAAACTTCTGTAGTTTAAGCAAAAAGAGTATAATATTTAATGTTAGTTTTAAGGATTAACTTTAGCTATTTATACCATTTATTAAAGTATTTCAAGGTTTAATTTAAAACAAAACTTTGAAACAAAATTCCGTGCTATTTTCTTAATGCTCAAAATGTATTAATTAGATAATATTATAATTTTATATAAACTTAAAAGTATATTTATTAAGTAAGATTTTGTATAAGACTTAATCATAATATTATTTAAAAATTAGACTTAATCCATAATGTAATTTTAATATGCAAACTTATAATTAATAAAAATAATATTTAAAAACTTACAATTTGTAGCTGGCTACTTTTGTCCAACATTTTTGGTGTAAATTGTTTATTTCATTCGCATTAAATGCAAACTTAAATTTTGAGCTGAATTCACAGCTAAGGTGAGCACAAGAGCCGAATGAGCGCCGAATTGATATAAAGATTTGTTGTTTGTTTGTCACATAACTGATTGCTTTTGACTGAATTCGAAAGATTGAAGGCTTACTGTTCAAGGAGTACAAGGGATCGGAACCGAAGACAACACTTGGATTACAAACTCAAACGTCTTGTTATATAAGTAGAAAGAGTGTGAGAAAGACGTGATTTTCTTAATCAATTCAATAATATATTTTCGGATTAAAACTTTTTAGCGAATCGCTAACAAACTTGACTTCAAACGAGAATTTATAGAAAGCAATAGATTTTAAGGACAATTGTTCCCCAAAACTAAGCGCATATCGGGAATCATAAAAGCAATAAAAAATTTGATGATTGATAAAAATCACGAGTTGTCATAAAATTATTAAAAATAATTAATGACAAAGTTTTTGCTGCTTTTTATTATATGTCGATAAAAATTAAAGTAAATGTTGATATAATTGTTAAACACAATGCATAATTTCAAAACTCACAACTACTCTATATAAAGTAATATATAATGTTATAAAGTTATTTTAAAAAACTAACTGTATAACATTTCGAATAACGTGATTTAGCATAAGATATAAAAATGTAACAAATTAGCAGTTTTTGCCACTATAAATTGGCTTGAAAGATTTTTCGAGACACAAAACTAATTTTCAAATCGATTTTGTAGACAGATATGCAAAGCTAGTAATGGATTGGCTTTCGAAACAATCTTCTCATTTGCGTCGAAACAAGTGTTTAAATAGTCGTCGCATATCATAGCCTATCAGACGTCGGATTCGGAGCCAAAAGAATCGTTTCATTTGAAAGGAATTATGAGTTTTATAGTGATTTATATTAGAGCTAACGCTGGCCTTCATTATCGTTTCGATTAGGAATTGAGTCCCAGAGCGGGTCCTCCCATCAGGAATGGCAGCAATGGTTCGACATATTAGAGGTGAACCGGTCCGCAAGTGCAAGTGCTGGAGGCCGGCCACTGCCGCGATATATCTAGGTTAAACGCAGCGACGCTATCTAGGCACAAGAACGACTGGCGCTGCCAAAACTACAAGCGCTCTCTACTACCTGTGCTCATCAGGTCTTTGTCACAACGATTACCTGTAATTAGTTTAATAATAGTTTGGTTTCGTATTTCAGATCCGACTTCACTCTCGTTCGCCACAAAGCTATCGATACATTTCAGACTAATTATTTGCTTTTATCACTGCAATAATTTCAGTTCGCTGTAATTGCAATGCTCATTTTTATATACCGTACATACTGTGTATTTGTATGCACTGTTATAAAATTATTACTGTTATGCTAACATTAGATAAAACTTTTATTGAATAATTTGCTATTTATCCACTGATTTCAGTTCCTTGGCCTCAAATATTTCTTTTGTTTTTCACTGAATATATTTTTTGTTGTATTATTTGTTTTTAATTTATTTGTATTAAAAACAAATTTTTATTTTTACAATTTGAGTCAAAAGAATAGTTTAATTTTTTTCGACTAAAGCCCAAAAAGTACTCAATCGTAGAATATATAGAATAATTGTAATCGTGTGTATTATAATACCATGTTTTATACTTTTTACATAATGTGTAAAATATTTTTCTCACATTAGAAATTGTTATTTGACATAGTTTGAGTTAAATACAAAGTATCTTGATTTTATATAAGATTTTGATAAGATATTAGAGGAATATTTCAAATTTAGCTAGAACTTCACGTTAAGTTATTGTATAAATTTTTAATGAAATTAATCAATATGACGTGAATATTGAGCAATACATATAAATTGTGACCACTTTTCAGTGGCCGATAAACGCGTTTCGGGAGCCCTTTCCGCCAATTCCCGCCGTCAGTACCGTTCGTATGCGCTAACCGATGGCTAGACTTTAATTGCCGAAAGTTTGGCAATGATTGGCATATGTTTTGCTATATGTTTATCATATACTGTATATACTGTATATACAGAGATGTATAGATGAGATGAATGTAGAGCCGAGTCAGAGATGAAATTAGTTATATAAAATTACAATAAAATTGTTTATTTTACATAGCTCAAGTTTGTAGTCAGACATTGCATGTGAAATAAAAGCATTTATATTTATATATGAATATGAATAATATGTATGAATTTATTTATATATTTATTTATATTTATAAAAATAACTATAAACTTGGCAATTGTTGAAAGGCATATAAGGCTATTCTGTTAGCAAAGCAATTGGAAAAAGTATATTGTTTAAAACAAAGCTGGTCAAAACGATTAAAAAAGTGCCTAAAAGTGTCTGTCGAGTAGTACTAAAGTATATGTAATTTATGCATTCTAAATAGAACATAAATATAACTTGTGTATAACTTGCTCAATTTTACATTAATACACGACCAAGATAATAATATTGATATTTTAGGCACAGCTCTGGTTTAAAATAATAAACCAATTGCTCGCATACAGTGCAAAGTTTTTGCCTAAACTCATTTTTGAAATATTTTAATATCTGGTGTTACCATGCTAAATTCCGCTCAAAAGTGGTTAAAAAAAAGTCTCATTTGAGACGCGTATGACTACTGGTGAAGACACACATCTGTTTCGCAATTATTAATTATTAATTATTTATAAAGTAACCTTAAAGTAGTCAATTTAAAGTATACCTTGTGAACAGAGTTTGTATTTTTTATCAATATATTACATGTTCATTTAACTACATGAAAAATATTTTAGACTTCACTACTCTTTTCTCAGCGACTCTACACGAGATTTGGAGACAATCCTAATTCTAATCCTTATTTGTGATTATTTGTAATACATTTATAAAATTCAAATATAAATTATTATTATTTTAAAATTTTATTACAGTGTATTATCTCTGCGTTTCAATTGTTAAATTTATAATAAAATGTTTTGTATTTAATTTTATTGCTTAAATTATGATATGAGGTCACTAGCAGAAATTAACAAGAAACAATTTAACAATCCCTGGCCAAATGGAAAGGCTATTAAAAGGCTATTTTCTTGGTCAGCACAAGCAGTGCGAATGCGCTCAATTAGCTTTTGAGACCTACTTGAGCGGCCGGGACGGGAGAAGACTGGACTAGTATTTGACAGTTTTAGACATGTTTTTTGCTAACATTCCGTATTTCAACACAACTTTGTCAACAGATATACATTAATTACTGATTAGTCTGTAATAAATATTGTGTCTATTTTTGGATAAAATTAATTTTATAACATTTAAACAAAAGAATAATACCATTAAAGAAGCTTTTTATGCGTTAATTACTAACTGATAATAAAGTTACAAAAAGCCAAGTGGGTGAAATGAATAGATGCTCAAAGTTTGATGTTTACACATTATTCTAACTGTCATAATATCTGTAACTTCAAGATTATTTTAATAATAGATTAAATTTTATTTATTTAGTATAATTAATATTTGTGTGGAATTTATTTGTGTTATAAAATTGCATAGTAGATTAATATTATCATTTATTATTCACAATATTGAATTAAGCATACGCTTTTATTAATTCATATTGCTTCTCTTTTATCCTATAGCCTTTAAACATAAATAGAGAGTTAGTAAATTTAGTTTCCCAAATATTGCAATGGTAAATTTTGCATTAACTAAAAAAGATCGTTGATAAGTTTGCAAGATAAAATTACTTTAATAATTGAACAATATTAACAAACTGATTAAAACTGATAAATAAGCAGTGTGATGTTAGATATATAAACTTCAAAAATTTTTGTTTTCCCCAGCCTTTTGTTTAAATATCGATTATATTTTATACTGTACAAATCATATATTAAACATAATTTCGAATTTGCAGTAAATTTAAGCGCTTTAGTGCATACTTTCAAAATACCCCAAAATTCGTAATAAAACAAATAGTGTTCAGTACGTCATGTGTTAAATAAATAACACAGTTCCAATTTGACTGTTGACGTCAATCAGAATTAGCTCAAATTCTAACAATCTTGGCAAAATAATATTTACATGGAAATATTTTGTTTTTAAGCATTCTCAAACGAATTGTTAAATTCTTAAAATCGTAAATTCGATAAAAAGTATATTAAAATTAAAATTAAATTTATTTCAAATATTATTAATAAATTATAAAAATATATTAC
>JAQIXC010000934.1:0-18363 GCA_034697605.1 Metabelba pulverosa | reverse complement strand
GTATTTCATCTATTTATTATGATTAAAAGGATTTTAAAATATAAAAATATTTTTTAAACCTTTTACATAGTCTTTAAATGTTTGTGTGCTTTCTGGCCCAAAAAATTCTCTTGGCAAAATACATCAAAAACATACTCAACAAACATAATCAATAGTAGTATTGTTTAAATATAAAAGTCAAAATACTAAGATATACTGAAAAGTTATACCTGTGTACTAAAATATCTAGATTTATTTTTAAAAGTAAAAATAAGAGCAGTTTAAATTAATAAAATTAATTATTGCAGTTGTATTTGTAGTAATTATATAAAGCTGAATTGAAAGTTGCATAAAAATCATATATACTAATAGAAGATAATATTATAATAAACACCAATTTTATATTATTTAATGACATATAAACTGTATAAATCTAATTTTTTCCCAAAAAATATTTATAAAATATCTTTAAACAATTTAATTCTTATTAAATATTGCTCTTAAAGATGAATAGATTTTCCCCAAACTATTCTAATATCTTAACTGAATAAAAAGAATATTTTTTTTGCCTTAATTGTCGCTAAATTATAATTTGTGTAGAATTTCACATTTATTTAATAATATTTTTCTAATCAATAAAAATCTCGAGATATACGTAAAACTTATTTTCGCTTTTAAAATCACAAAAAGTGCGATAAATTCTAAGAAATTTCTTTTATGTTCTAAAATACTGCATGGTATACTCTAACTTACTATAGTCCAAAAAATCTATTTTTCTTTAATTTGACATTTATATTATAAATGATTTTTAAAAAAGCAAAAAAGTTAACAGGGTGTAATTTTTTTTGCTTATATTGTGTCACTCAGCAATTTTATGCCCATTGTATAATAATTTAATAAAAAGCAAAATTTGTTCATTACATATTATTTTCTAATTAAATATAACATAATGCTTGTGAGCTATATAATAGCTGTACGTGAAACATGACTAATTAATCTAACACTTAAAATAATGCATTGTATTATGCACTTTTTAATGTAAAATTTAATTGGAATTGTTTAGCCAGTTATGAAAAACTAAGAGAATTTGTATGGAATTGCAGTTCAATTTCGTGGGCAAACTGTTGGGTCCGAAAGGCAATTCTCTGAAGTGGCTTCAGGACCAAACTCAGACCAAAATGGCAATCCTCGGCCGCGGCTCTATGCGAGACAAACTCAAAGTATGCTTTTTATGACTATATAATACTATTCATTTCGAATCTTATTCTCTAATGTATTTGTGGTCGGGTTGGGGAACAGGAGGAAGAGCTTCGCAATACACTCGATCCGAAGTACTCGCATCTGAACCAAGAGCTTCACGTGGAGATAACGGCGTTCGCACCGGCACCCGAAGCCTATCTCCGAATGGGTAATGCTTTACATGAAGTTAAGCGCTTTCTTGTTCCGGTGAGTCTAGAATACCAGTCCTAGGAATGGTATGAAAGCGAAATGCAATGAAACGGTTGTATTATTATACGGGATGTATGTGTGTATTGTTTGCAATGTTAGGACTATTACGACGACATACGCCAACAGCAACTGAGAGAACTGGGAATACTGAACGTCGACAAGAAGGCTAACACGAAATTAAGGTACTCTCCAGACACTACTTGTGCGCAAATTATTACCTTTTGTTTAAACCAAAACCCAATTCATTACTAACGAATCGATCGGATGTGCAGAACGGGCGACTGCATGAGCGGAGCTACTCGGCCTCCGATGCGCGACAACGAGCCGACTGCTCATCAGATGCCGGCAAATGATAGCTGCAATACATCGGTGACTACACCTCCACATCTGGTCAGTCCCAACACTAATGGCACTAATGGCTACGCGAGTGCAGACTCTTTGCTATACGACCTAAACGGCGAGAACGACGCAGAGCTCAGCCACTGTAGGTGTCTATAGAGTTGATTGTAGATCTAGAGCTAAATCCGAACTAAACTTTGATTTAATATTCATTATTATTCTGTTGTTCTGTACCGTAGGCTGGGATCAGAAATCGACTTTTAAACTCTCCTCTCGTCATAACAATAAAGGGCTTCTCTATCGCGATAAGCCTTACTCTAGAATAGCCGATAGCATCAACAATAGCATCAATAATACTATTTATCATTGAATTCATTCAATTACTCAATCATTGCTTTTACTTAATCACTACTTTTCACTCAAACTTTTCTCTAATTAACTATTTCACTAAAAGCGGATTTAAATTTTAAAAACTATTTTAACAATTATTACGACAATTGTATTATAAAATATGTATAAATCAGTAAATGCTATCAATGTGTCTGCAGTTATTAGAATTTGTAAATTATTTGCAATTAAATTATTATTCATTTATTATCATTACTAATTTTTAATTCGATTATTTTATTTATGTGAATAATTTATAATAAAATAATTATAGCCCTAATGGTCGTGTTAAGCCTAAATTTAGTACTGTATATATATATATATATTAATATACAGCACATACAATGTTACAGTTACATTATTAAGCAAGTACATTTTATTTTCGGAATAAAGCGTTCGACCAGATTGTTCCAAAAATATCAATTTAATGGCCATTAATAAAATCGTGTCGTCTGTATGGTCCGTATGCATAGATTTCCGACTGAAATAACAATTCTTTTATTGAACTAAACATAAAAATCGATATAAAATACGGATTCATTGCTTGTGTTAGTCGACAAAAATACAGCAATGCTTTCAATGGCATTCAATGTCTCTCCCATTCCGCCTCTTATTCCGTTCACTCGCTTCGAATGAGCATGGTGTTTAACTTCTATCAACACCATTTGAGATTATTTATTAATATTTGAAATTTCCAACGTTTTTGAAATAATTTAAATAATATTTTTTGTCAATAGATGAAGGAATGTGATATTTGAACTAAAAATACTACAAGTTTGTATTTAGCAAAACATCGGAATCTGTGGTTTGAATATTTCGGATGAATATACTGTTTGTTCACATATTTCGATCACATACTGTATTACTGTATTATTAAATTAAACTTCAATTATAAGCGTAAATATGAGACCAGACTTTCAATACTGTTCTGAAAAATGCCAAAACAATAATACTTTAGAGAATATGCTTTGAAAAGTGAAAAATCGATTCATTAAATCCGTTTCGATTTGGAAAGCAATCGGAAAGGAATTGGAGAGGAATTAGATAAGAATTAGATAGGAATGCGAGAAATTAATGATTGATCGCATAATAACCGGCCAATTCAATGGAAGCGAGAGCATAGGAAGCATGTCGCACAGAATCGAACGGATAGTTATAGATTTAGCAATGTAATCAAACTGCAATCAAATTATCATTATTTTATCAAAGATTTACAGTTTATAGAAGATTCCAATATCTTATGCATTAAAGAGAAAAGTTTTCTTTACTTCTGTTTATCTAATACTCAGTTATCGTTTGCGCGTTTGCCTCCAGTGCCTGAATGCCTGCCTGCATGCCTGGGTGGATGCCTGGGTGCCTATTTGTTTGTTTATCTTAGGCCTCTGAACGCGCTCTCAGATAAACAAAGGAAAGCCTACAGAGCACCAGAATCTCATGATTTAATCATTTGGTCATTATTTCGATAAAAGCTATTGATATTCGACGATATTCTCTGATATTCTCAAACCAAGCAATCAATTGAAACGGACTTTCGGTATAAAATTAAATATTCTTATCTTCACATTCTCTCACACGGTATTCGAATAATTGGGTTATTATTTAAACTTTAAAGTATTTAATATAAATATGTATTTATTATATTATTAAAATAAATATGCATGAATTACTGCAGAATTTTCTGTAGTCTGTTTTTCATTTAATATGAATATAGAGTAAAATAATAGACTCAGTCCTACTTTAATTAATCCATATTTGTATAAATCTAAAATAGCAAGGTTATTTAAATCATTTCAACACAAATGACAAATTCTACTGAATTAGAGCGAATGCAAAGTTTTCCTTGTTTATGTCTACAGGATAGTTACCATATTTTCAATTCAGATCACATTTTATCTTATGATTGTTACTGGTAAACTTTGATAACTGGCACTACCAGCAGCTTTTTAACACTAACTCACTTTAAAAATAACTACTGCTAGTAATTTACCACTTTTAATTACTGCTTTTGAATCTCATTATTAATTATTATCTAATAGTTTTTAAAAATGCGAATACTTTTGGCAACAATTGTTATAATTGGGAAAATGCATTTCAACATGATTGCTTTAAGATTCGTCAGCTCAGTTTTATTAATACATCCAAAAAATATTCAGTCAAAATAAAATTGTGCGCTAAATCCTACCGCTATTTTCCAGTTTTATTCAAGATTCTTCTTGGCAATTTCATTTTAAAAATTTAATAAGCAAAAATTGATAAAAATATTAAATTTCAAAATTCAAACATATTTCGAAGTTAGAAATATTCGCTTATCTCTAACGCAATATATTTTTGCAAAAATCCGATAAAAGCTGTAAAAAGCTTCAGAAATGATGGCTTAAATTGCAAAGAATTCGTGAATTAATTGTTTGAATTTTATTCAATTATATTTACATTCATTAAAGCAATTGATTTAATTGAAAGCCTATTTCGGAATCATTTCGATCTAACAATAGAAATAACAAAACACTTATATTTCAATTAATTTAATTACAAAAATTGTTAACATTTTACAGAATTTGTTTTCAATAATTCTCTTTTCAGTATTAAAATTCATATTTATATTGTATTTAAGTGTCGTTTGAATACAAATATTTAAAATTTCATTTTTATTCGGTTTTTATACAATCAATCAAATAATTAATTTCCAAAAATATCATAAAATTGAATAAAAACGAGGAATTCGTAATCGATTTGTATTCGTCGAACAGGTAGTCAGAAGTGATGACACAAATAGGGAACGGCATGAGTGAAGTTGTCGTTCATGTCGTACCGAATATTTGATATAAAATTTGCAAACAATTAAAAATCTAGTCATCGAAGTGGGAACCGATAGCCAGCGCCAGCACCGCATCACTTGTGCTGAGAGGCGGTCTGCAACTGCCTCATCATGTTCTGGAGGCCAGACATGCCGCCCATCTGCTGGAGGACCCGCGGGTCCATCATTTTGGCCATTTGTTGGTTCAGTTTCGCCATTTGCGTCGGATTCACATTCTTAGCCATATCTCCGCCTTTGAAGAGACCCTTAATTCCACCCATTTTTTTGACTACAGCCGCGAACTTCGTGTATTGGGTCAGCAGCTCCTGGACCTCCCGCTGCGTGACTCCACTGCCGCGCGCCACCCGTGCTATTCGGGTCGGCTGTTTGGTGAACAGTTTGGCGCCTTCTCTCGAGTCGAGTTCGGAGTCACTCATGGAGTCCATTATAGTCATGAGGCGCTTGAGCCGAGACATGGACTCGGCTTCGGAGGCACCCTTGACGAGGTCGGCGCCGAAGCCGGGGATCATGTTGAGGATCTGGTGGAAGGGCCCCATCTTCATGATGTTGGTGAACTGCTCGTACATGTCCCTAAGGGTGAACTCGCCGTGCTTGAGCTTCTCGATCAGCTCCTCGTTGTCGTCGAGCTTTAGTTCATTCACTTTGTCGATCAGCCCCTCTATGTCTCCCATTCCCAACAGCTTCGACACGAATGGCTTCACTTTGAACTGTTCGAAGTCGTCGATGTGTTCTCCCGTTCCTATGAATATGATGGGTGACTGAGTGGCGGCCACTGCGCTCAGAGCGCCGCCGCCTCTCGCGTGGCCGTCGAGTTTGGTCACAATCACTGCTCCGACATCTACTTTGCCTTTGAAAGCCCGCGCCTGTCCTTCACACGCCTGGCCAATGGAGGCGTCCATTACGTAGATTATAAGGTTTGGTTGGGTTGTCGTCGAAATGGCTAACATCTCCTCGAAGAGAGAGCTCTCCTGTTTGTGTCGACCACTTGTGTCGACAATAATCACTTCAAAGCCTTCGTTCGTAAACTTGTCGACGCCTTCGGATGCGATCACAACCGGATCTGATTCGGTGTACGAGCCGTAGAACGGAATTCGGGCTTTAGTCGCGTTTTGCTTGAGTTGGTCGAAAGCACCCGCTCTGAAGGTGTCGGCGCACACGAGGGCGCACTTCCAGCCCTTCCGCACGTAATAATAGGCCATTTTAGTACAGGTCGTCGTCTTTCCGCTGCCCTGTAGGCCGACAAACATCACTACATTAGTGCGACCCTTGACGGGCGTCCAGGCCTTGACGCCCGGGTCGACCAGTTTGACCAACTCCTTGAAGACCGCCATTTGAATCATTCGGCGTTTGTTGAGTCCGGCGGCCATCTCGTCGAAGTCGATCACTGACCGCACGTTTTCCCGCAACTGCTTCACGAGTTTGATGTTCACATCGGCCTCGAGTAGTGCCGTACAGATGTCCTTCAGTAGGCCATCCAATACCTCTTTGTTGATAATCGTCGCGTTGCCCAACGACCGCAACGCCGACGTTATCTTTCGGCCCAAATCCGCCAAAACCATCGCTCACTCCAAGTGGACACTCGTCTCGATTCGCGGCAATCAAATCCAATCCAATCCAACCAATCAGTCAATCAGTCAATACGTCTCTCGTCTCGCGATTACTCGTCGTTTCCCTCCTATTAGTCGCGCATTAGTTCCGACCAATCGATGCAAACAATGGATTCAATAATTCGATTCGAGTTAAGCACTGATTGCGAACCGAATTAGTATTTAAATCGAGTTTTACTGCAATTTATGCCAAAACGACACGTTTTGTACACATTATTCACTCACTCTCTCACTCCGACCACTCATTCACCCAAAGCGCGACTTTTGAATACATGTTATTATTCGCTTAATTCACTCTTTCGCCGAGTTTTCACTTCGATTAATCATTTAACCATGCTAATTTAGCTAGTCTATTTTGCCAAATATCGCATATATCTTTAAGTTATACATTAAGTGATGGCTATTATAAATATATCATGATTAATAATTTAATATTTTAGCAACCTTAAATAATCAAAAATTTTTAAATGAGTGTAAACTTATCAAAGAATATAAACAAAAATTTGATGAAAATGTGCGGTATATTCTGCAAAATACACACAACTATAATATTATATTTTCTTAACACTATTCGGCGATGTTTTCAAATTTATCAAACTTCTTGTTTAAATTAAACGAAATTCAATTATAATTAGTTTTTAAAATTTTCTAATTATTTTACTCTACCTTAAACTCTGAGAAAATTCTTGATTAAATTTTGTGTAAAATAATTTTATCATTTCAATTTTATTATTTTAATTTGGTATATAGTTTTTAATATTTGAGCACTTTAGAAACTTTGAGCAAGATCATTTTTGTAACTAAAAGTAAGTCTTGATTATTTTGTATTAAAATAAACAGAAAATTGTTATGCTTAAAATAGATCAAACTTGCAAACTCAAATTAAAACTTAGTTACAAACTTAATTTACCTGTGTAGTAGTTAATGTAGTAATTAATGTTATGCATTAATATGACATGCCCGGGTATTAATATTTACCTAGCATATATCTTGAAAAAAGTACGGGTGCAGCAACTTTTTAATAAATTATTATTTTTAATTTTACCAAAGGTTAAATAATAAATATCAAAGGAGTATTTTAAAATTTGAGTAAATAAAAACAAAAGTGTTAAACCAAAGTATATTAAACGCGTTGAATTTAGTTGTGCAGCTAATCGAGCTAATCGTGGTAAGGGTCCAACATTACAATTAAGTTCGAATGAGTGCTCAGTTCGGAGTAGTGTCCCATTGGTTGAGTGCATGTGATGTTCGAGTGATGTGTGTGAGAGGAGGAGCAGCGATGAGATCATCTGACTATTGCTAACGTAATGTATGAATCGGTTGTGCAGTATATCGAAGACAGCATTGACTGAATCGATAGACAGTAAACACCGTTTGAATCGGATTTGCGTTCAATTGCAGTGAAGACGAGTACCGATGAGAAGAGCGTGTCTTCGAAGACGAGCAGCGAATCGATTCGAAGCGAACCAGTAGTCCAGTAGTGGTTATACCCATTCCTATCGCCTCTCCTCTCCTTTCGGCCAAAACATGGTTTTTCAATATAAATATCTCTCGAATTCACACTTAAAAGGCTTTGAAAATTATAAGGTTTGACAACATTTTCATTACTTTCGCCGATTCGCTCGTCATTCGGCTCTCGTTTACCATTCAATTCATTCATTTCTATATTTATTGCGAATTTATATTCGTTTTCTAATTATATCTGTTTATCAAAACTACATTTCAATAAAGTGTTTGCAAAAAATGATTTCACATTTGAAATGAATCGAAAGTGAAATCTGAATTAAATGCAGTTTTCTATTCATTACTTATCAAACTCTTTCGGTTTGATTAGAGAATAGTTTTTATTAAATATTTTATTAAAATAATAAATTTATTAATATATTGCTATGAATTGTATTTAGGCTTTGGTTTGGCAACCATTTGGTTATTTCTAATCAATTTAGTATTCAGTGATTTGTGTTTCGACTCAAATATTGCTTAATAGACATATCCATACATTAGAGGCAATCAAATAGTTTTGACCTTAAATTAAAAGCAGATTAAGGTTTGCTGTCGAGAGACTCACCGCTCGTTTGACATCATTTCTTAATAGCCTATTGTAGCAATGTGCAATGAGCAATGAGCTTGCTACATTTTGCATCTTGCCATTTATCCAAACGCAGTTCTACTTCTCTAACCAATCGATATATTGGTTTATTCGAGATACTTCTATTTTAAAGGAAACAACTTGACAAAATTAATTAAATTTCTGCTTTTTATTTACAACTTTTAACAATAATACGATTGATATTATATTCAATATATTTGGTTACTTTTAAACCACATTTTGTCGCTATTTCTTGTTATAATTAATTAATCTAATTATTAGTTTTATATATTTTTATTTTCTAACTATTTGTTTCATGATAAAATATAACCAAAGGATATTTGTAATTTAAATAATCTTTATCAATATAGTATTTATTAGATTTTATACCAATTTATAAATCAATTGGTTTCATAAATAGTGTATTTTCTTAACAAAAATTATCTAAATATTCGATAGGAGTTGGGATCCAAAGGTCAGAAACCTATTAATCGGAAGATTTTAGCGCATATGCTCTGAGAAATTGATAACATTTTTTGTAAACATGTTGAAAGTTAACTAACAGTTAATAAACATTTTATTAATTTATTTACCAAACAAAATAAAAATAAGGAAAACCTAATCAAAGAATAAAAAGCAAAACAAAACAAAACATTAGAAACAAAACATTAGAAACAAAAAGTAATTATTTGCAGCGAATATACGGCAAACAAATGAATGGCAAATCGGAAATACTTTGATTGCATTTGTCTTAACTCTCGTCTATTGTGTATCGCACCGACAGTATAGCTCACAGGACACCAGTCCCCTCAGCAACTATGTGATGCACCCGTTCTGGAACCTGACAGTGAAGGTACGCCAACTTCGCCTACTCTTCCCTATCCCTCAACCGATAACTAATTATCTCTACATTTACTGATCGAACGCTTAAATGATTTTAACTACTTTTGCGAATCTAATGCCTTCCGTGCCGTCCGAGCAGGTGGTGCCGACGTGGTTGGCGCCCAACGTCCTCACGTTCACCGGCTTCTTGTTCACTGTCGCCAACGGACTACTGCTAACCATTTACGACAAAGACTTTTGTGCGTCGAGTGATTCGATAGACTCGTGTCCTCCTGTGCCGGCGTGGGTTTGGTTCGTGTGCGCAGTGAACCACTTCCTGGCCCACACTCTCGACGGAATCGACGGCAAACACGCGCGACGGACCAACTCGAGCGGCCCGTTGGGCGAACTCATGGACCACGGGTTGGACAGCTGGACGGCGCTGTTCATCCCGTTCTGTATTTACTCGATCTTCGGCCGATCAGACTATAGTGAAAACCCGTTCCGAATGTTATTCATATTCTGGACTATATTCCTCACATTCTATTTGTCCCATTGGGAGAAATACAACACCGGAATCCTGTACCTGCCCTGGAGTTACGACGCCTCCCAAATCGCTCTCTTCGTCATGTATTTGCTGACGTGCTTTGAGGGCCACTCTTACTGGAAGTTCTTCGTTCCGGTGCTCAGCATCTCGAGCGGCCGACTCTTCGAAGTCATTTCGTACAGTGAGTGACCGATACTTACATTACTTTGCATTGAATTGAAACTAATGTCTAATGCAATTGTCGCGTCTGGTGCGCAGTCGGCAGTTTCGTCGTGTCGGCGCCGGTCACCGTCTATAACGTCTATTCGTGTAAAAGCCTGAAACAGCCGACGTTTTGGGAGTCATTTCGACCACTCGTTCCTTTGGTAGTATTATTTGTGGTAACGACGGGTTGGGCGGTGTTCTCGCCCAATGACATCATAGAGGTCGAGCCCCGGACCTTCTACTTCATGGTGGGCACCGTCTTCGCCAATATTGCTGTGAGTATTGGGATTGGGAGGAGTGATTGGGTGAGTGAGTGGTGAGTGACTGACCTATTGGTTGTGTTTAGTGCCGACTGATAGTGAGTCAGATGTCATCGACGCGTTGTGAAGCCGTTAATTGGTTTCTCATTCCGTTAGCCATAAGTGTTTTGGCTGTCATTGCCGTTCCGATCAGTCGGAGCACCGAAATAGTTGTGTTGCGAATGTTTTCACTCGTCTTCTGTCTGCTGCACATCCACTACGGGGTGTGTGTTGTGCGCCAAATGTGTCAACACTTCCGAATCAACTGCTTTTCGCTCGCCAGGAGAGCCCAGAGTGAAGAGACGGTCGGTTTAGGTAAATCAAAGAACTGAATGATTGGACGAATCGATTGAATGCAAACCTCTATTAATCTTATTATAGTTTAAGAACTGGTAAAACGTCGTATCGAGTGATTACTTCAACTCTAATACAGAATATTAGAATTGAATTATTTAACCATAACTTCAGCCCCCGTTTGCTCGCGAAGTCAAGCCTCTGTCCGGCACACACCGGCCCTATAGATCACCCATTCGTTAGCTCAATCACTCGAGTGCCTGCTCTACAGGAGCTCTCATACCTGCATAATAATCGCCAGTTTTGACAGTTAACGGCACTAATGCTGACAGACATACAAACAATCACTTCAGACCTCATTCCTAACGCATCCAATTGAAGGCATCGGCCGCGCGGTTAGCCAAGCAGTGCTCAATCGACAGTACATTACACTACACTGCTCATTTCTAGTTAATGCTAATTTTAAATCTAATTTAATCTAAGTTACAAAAAGTTAATTTTGTGAATATCTCTTCAATTTGCACTCCTGGCCCATATGTACAGTAATACGCTTATCGTTACGGCAATAGTTTAGGCGATTTTAGTCAAACTCTTAATTTATCATTCAGTCCATGAGTCGGGATTATGCGAATTGTACATGCTATTCGAAAATTCAGTTTTGAAAGTATGTTTCTATTTAGAAGAATTTTGTGTATATTTGCTCAATATATCTATTATAACAATAATATATATTTATACTTATTAAATATCAATTAAATTCTATATATATTATATCTAAATATCGTTTATTTAGAGCTAATAAATGACTCAACCCTTCAAAGAGTCTGATTTTGAAATATTTTTTACTATTTTTATATATAATTCGAAATGAATTGGAATTAAGGAAATAACTGAATGATTGACAACTTATTTGTTAATGAATTGTTTGATTTTATATGAGTTATACAGATCATCCGTTACTTTTGCAATTAACATATTTTACGATCAAATCGAATTTCTAATTCTATCGAATTAACACATATTTAAACATGTTTGAATTAGTTGGTGATTTACTGTACATTGGGACAGCAGGGTGAATTGTAGAATTTATAGAAATATTCCAACTTTACAATATTGTCTAACTGTATGGTTTTCAGATTTAGCAATTATTATTAATAAGCATAATTTTTACGATTATTCCTTTGTTTATAAACTTTTTTATTTTTTCTAATGTCGATATAAATATATTTATTTTCTGATTGAAGTCATAAAACAATTCCAAATATTTGTCAACTTTTTTAAACATATAGTCCATTGAATCGACGAAATGGTTAGGTTTTCTCAATATTTTCAACCGATTTGTTTAAATTAAAACTGTTCGATAGTAAAATGCAATTGGTACTTTAATAAAGTGGTGAATTTAGTGACAAAAGCATCAGTGTAATTGTGTAATCGCACTAAACTTCTCTCAGGTATGTGAGTCGAGGCCAGTGGCGGTCCGACAGAGGCTTCTCTTTTTCGTGCATTAAATACAAATAAGAAAGTATTTCATAACAAAACAAATTCATATTTAAAGATAAAAATTATTCTTGATTATTTGTCGACCACTTCTGCGTTGATGTAATGCAGAACTAGTTGTAATGACATTTATTTTTTAGTATAATTTTTTAATTGTTATAAATTAACGAATATTTGAATATCTATTTATCAAATCGAAAGAGACATTTGCGACGAACAAAGCTAAACAACTAAATACATGTTAACAAATGGTTCTATAGTTTTGTTTACCGAATATTTTTATCAATCAATTCAATTGAGTTTACGATCATTTTTTATTCACTTAAAAACTATTTTTAACAAAATATTTATGAACTTATGAACGCGTTTTCTCTTGTGTTAGAAAACAATTCTTTTTTGTAAATTAATTTCTTATTTCATAATTTCAAAGTTTTTTATTATTTTGTAAATCGTTATAAAACTTATGATTTGAATCAAAGTTTTTATTTACCGAATTACGCGACTTTGGATTGTATGCAATAATAGCTTATTTTTAGTAAATCGGCGATACTATTGCTCTTCATTCTTGGCCAAATTTCCATTTTTTGCAAATTACTAATTATTGCATTCGTTAATAATATATGAATATAAGTTAATGATGAAAATTAAATTTAATTAAGGAGTATGTGACTTAAAAATTAAATAACTATAAATTGCAAACTTATATCATGTTGAGTGGAAGATGCAATTCTATTATTGAGATAATATTGCGTAAACCTTTCACGAAAGTTTACAAAAAATATTCTAGTATTGCATGCAATCGAAAGTCGTATAACTCGGTACTAGTCTTTAATATTTAAAATGTATTTTTTGTCAAAAGAAAGTCATTTTGTTTTTTGATTGGAAACCAAATTCTAATAAATGTTTTATTGAGATTGAATTCAAAAATACATTTTTGCTTTTATTTATTGTTGTTTCGGTTGCTTTTCGAAAGCAATTAGAATTATGCCAATACTGTCGGGCGAATCGATTATCTAGCGTCTAGTATACTTTGTATCATGCAACATTCATATGTACAACAATAGTAATTTATGACTAGAATCGAGAATTTATTTGCAATTTCAAAGCCGGAGTACGTGATTAGAAATGTGAAAATGTTTGGCAAAAAAGAGTTTAAAATGAAGTTAAGGTTAAAAAGAATGAGAAAATGTTGGCTTCGAAAGCAAAAGCAAAGCTTCGATCAGTTCTGCGATAATTAAATAGTGAAGAGAAGGGCTGCAGAAGAGTAGAGAAGAGTTATGTGAAAAAGAGTGAGAAAAGCGTCCGATCGCTGCAGTTGTGCCTAAATTATAGGGAAGACTGTATTCAAATGGCATGAATGGCATGAATAGCCAATTGGCAAAACTTTATTGCATTAACTGTATAATTGAAAGTAGAGTTAACGCGAAGGTAGGCGAAGGTAGGCTGAGGTGAGAGCGAGAGTCGAGTCGAGACTTCGAATGCAATGCAAAGATAGGATCAGTTGTGGAGCGACTCGAGTCACTCGACTCTCGCATCGCATACATCGCATACACATCGCAGACATGCAATACATGTGACCTTCAGTTATGGCGTCTTTGTTTGCATTCACACATCCATTGTATTAGCGCTTAGACCACTACTGCCACCACTGCCTCCACCACTCATCCACTCCATCCACTCCCCGCACACTGTCCACTCGCCTCAAGACACGCCGTCACACTCCGGCCACTTCCCGCCAACACCAGCAGAGGCTCTCATTTGTCGCGTTTCACTCGTTTTGGTTCAATTCAAAGCATACGAAACACAAAGCATTTCAAAACTTTGCGTTACGTTATGTTCGCGTCTATTGTCCCACTAATGCCAATCATAGGTAAGAATTAGCGATTCCAACGCTTCCAGTCAATCGGTGTCTTAATTTTAACTAAGATTTGCACAAATTGTATGCCATTTGGGCTAAAAGTCGGACCAATTTGTGGATTAGGAGTCGAGTGTTTAGATGAAACCAATTGTTGATTTGATTGCTTAACAAAAGTTTTGATGAGTTCTGGGAATAAGTTTTGTTTATATAGTTTGCAATTGGATTCCAATCGAAATAGTTTGCAATTGACTTGAGTTGGCGTTAATGTAATTGAGTTAGACTTGCATTGGATTGCAATTTCAGATAACAATTGAAAACACAAGACATTTAACACACATTTCAAAGTTTAGAGCAATTCTCGGCATTTCATAGCTATTACTCAAACTTTGTTTTGATTTAAGGCTTTGATATGAAAAGCATTGAATATTTTTGCATATAATTCGACAATTGTTTAAAACTCTTAATTATTTTAAATATTTTGATTTTAGCCGAAAAATGTAATCAATTCTGATGTTGGGATCAATTGAAGGAATGTCTGAATGAATAGCTCTAATGAGAAACACAACGACTAATCATAACCCGAATGGTGTGAACGTAATGAACACAAACGGCATTAATACAGCTATTCATTTGAATGCGAATCGAAGTGAAAGCCAACCGATCGGTGCGCCGGTGGCCACCAAATCGCAACCAAAGCCTAAGACCAAATGTGTGGACAACTCCTCCCGACAGACGAAACGCCCGCCGTCTGAGCGACGCTTCAAATGCGATCAATGCGAACGTTAGCCGAAGATTACAGACTTTCGACTAATTGCTGACCAATTTCTGACTAATATTTCGATTGATTTGTTAGGAATGTTCTTCACTCGCAAAGACGTGAAGAGGCATTTGGTGGTACACACAGGCATTCGCAACTTCGCCTGTCCATTCTGCACCCAACGGTTCGGCCGCAAAGACCATTTAGTCCGTCACGCGAAGAAGAGTCACAATCGCGACACCCGCTCCTCGACTACACTCAAGAGCAGTTCCACCAATACCTCAAACAAAGCGGCGAATAATGCATTGCCGGCACCCATACAGCCCAAGAGTGGACCGAATAGTAGCCAAAACACAGCTCCCCTTCTGGCGCAGCAGTTGAGCCATAGCCACAGCCACAGCAACAAACAGACCTACAATTACCCGAATAGTCAAAACGGAGAGCATTCGGCTTTGGTTTTGTTGGCCAACACTCATAACAGCCATAATAGCCATAACACGAGTGGCGGCGCCGGTAACCACAACTCCAGTTTCAATAGCCATCCGAACCCAAACGTCAATAACTTAGCGATGAGTGGAATGCATGCAAACGAGTCGTTATGTCAGTACATGTCGGCCGGAGTCCACAGTTTCGACGATCTGTTAGTCCCGAACCCACTCAAGAGCGAGACGTCGCCATTAGGAGGCGCTCACCACTACTTCGCCTTTCCGGTCAACTCGGCTGCGCTCACATATCCAGTGCCGAACCCGTCGTTTCTGCCCAACTGTTTTGTAACCAATTCGAACGCAAACCTGAGTTCGTGTGGCAGTACTGCCACTACTGTCGCAGCTTTCGGTATACCGGTGTCCAGTGCCGCGAACCCGATCCACACGACCTTCGCAGTCGATGTGAACCCATCTCTACCTCATTTCAATCAGGCCTTCCAATAGCCGAAGACAGACAGACAGAGACACAGAGACAGCAAACCATTCTATAGTCACTAACAAACGATTTGCTCAATTCGTGCCTTTAGTTCGCAATGAATGCAAGTTTTCAGTTATTATTCGATTAATTCGATTGAAATTAATGTCGATTTTGAACATTAATGTTAACACAAATGGCATTTCCAAACGAAATGGAAACGGAAATTGAAATCTACCTCAAAATGACCTCAATTTACCTCAAAGTGACCTCAAATTGATGTTAAAGATTACCTCAAATCTAGTATTAGATTTACTGAACTAAGGAATACGATTCGATTCACTCGAACCCGAACTTTAGGGTTAAGTTCCGAAAATTGATTGAATGCTCAAAAAGTGATGAAACGCTTCACTGTTTGGATAATAAAATAGTTTTTTACTTATTTTTAATTTTACATTACATGTCATCAGAATTGCCAACCATTAGCTGTATATACAAACCAAATGATTATTAATTATATATTTGTTTAATTCGTTCCTATTTGTGCCAATTCTTGTTAATTCGATCAATGATTTAATTTTAATGTAATTTAAGTTTTTTAATGTTAATAATTGAGTTCTTTTCTCCTTTCGATGCCATAATTACCGGTGAATTATTCGATTCGAAAACAAATCATTTCTCTAATTAAGACAACATTTCAACGAAATAACAAATTCTATAAAATCCGCAAATTTGTTGAATTCTGTTTTTGTTATATATTTTTGTATTCAAAAAAATGTTCAAAAAATTTGTTCAAAACATGTATTTTCATCACATTTTCATTTCCGTCTATACCTCAGATAATAATTTATCAAATATTTGTCAAATAATTAAATTTGTTTTTAATTAATGTTAAAAATGTTTGACATATTGTTAAACGATTTGCCATATATTATAACAATTGCCAAAACTTAAGCTAACTTTACATTTAATTCGAAAAGTTCTATTTGTCAGAAAAATAAACAAGCAAAGTTTACAAGATTCTAAACAAGGTCTTATTTGTACCTTGCCACGAAATACTACCTCATTTTTTGATTGAATGTAGAAATTTATATTGAAATAAACTATTTGTTACATTTGAGTATGAAATTGAATTGTTATTGAATTTATTTTTCGAAAACATTTTATCTATATTTTACTGTATTGATAGTTTAATCATGCTAATATGATACTAATTAACATTAATTGAAATAAAAGTTTTAACCAGACACAAAAACAGGTCAATTTTGAAAGCCTTTTTAATTATAATTAGCATGAATATTGGCAATCTATGTTAGATCTGGCAATGGAATCATGTAACTAAAAAGTTGACCTAGTTACAATTGGTTGTAAGCTTCAGCTGGCATTGCCATGATAATATTTTAAACTCAACGCTATGTTATTCGCCTCAAGTGAGTGAGTTTTGCATTTTTAGATAGAATTCTACATTTCATTCGTTTGCATAAAATTGACTTTTATTGCAAATTTGTAAATCGCGATAACTTTTTACCCAACTTCGGTCGCACAGCCTTTTGTTCAATGTTTATATTTTCAGATTCAAAGTCTAAGTTTAATTCGATTTCAAAAAAGTAAAAATTAAAATAATCAGTGATTTAAATCACGGTTTTATTCGTGGTACTTTAAATAAAATTAAATAAAAATAACTGTATAATTTTTATTCTTTAGTATTCCTAAAGTGATCTCTAAAATAATTGAAGAGGTGGTTTATTTTATAAATCAATTAGGATTTAAAAACTTGATGGTTAATTTTTAATTTAATAATTATGTAATTAGTAATTTATGTTCATACATTACTAATCGATTTAGATAAATCAATAAATTGCAGATAATTATAAAGTAAACAAAATAAAAATTTGGAAATTATCAAAATTATATTCAGATCAAACTTATATTTATAAACAATATATACAGTGCGAAGCAGAATTAACAAGCCAATATCGATGTAGTAATACCGACTTCTCAGGTAAAAAAGGGGTAAAAATTATCAACCTTCGCTATTTGGCGAAATCGATAAAGGACATTGAGTTGAACGTAATTATGTCAAATATATTCTTATATCTTTTGTGGTTTACCCGCTAGAGGACTTCAAAGTATGGAATTTCAAAGTTGTAATGTATGACATATATACATAAAATCCTATTAAATCGACCATGCTGATTACGATTATAATATTGGATTTGAGATATTTCATCATCCAAAAAAAGTTGCAGCCAATAAACTACATAAATCAATTATAAGTGCGTTATAACTTAAAAACTATTATAAATTAGATACGGCATTTTAACTTTCACAATTCGCCTCAAAATGCTTTTTCCAGTTGAAAAACATGTATAATATTATTTATTTATATTTAACAAAAAAAAACGAACAAAAATTGAAATTAAAGTCAAAAATTAATAATTAAATTTTTACATGTTTTTCAACTGGGAAAAGGAACTTTGAAATTCCATACTTTGAAGTCCTCTAGCGGGTAAACCACAA
>JAQIXC010000933.1:0-18408 GCA_034697605.1 Metabelba pulverosa | reverse complement strand
ATATGTTTGACAGGAAATAACTAAATTCTTAACATACATGTATACATTATTAATTATAAACATTTTTAATGCCTACAAATATCCTTCTATTTCGAAATTTATGTTTTACATAAATTATTATTTATAAAACAAAAAATGTTTAGTAAAAATTACTTTTGAAGTTACAGTATTTTTAACAAAATAATCAATGTAAAAATTTCCAATTATTTGCTGATAGTTTAATGCAAAACAGCATCAGATTTAATGAATATCACATTTAGATACGTCTCCGTGTAATTTATCATCCGAATTATTTATACGGAGGGAAACATCATGTCGCATTTATATAATTCTCGCCGCAGCGTATACTCAACTTTATATTCGAAATCTAAGTCCGAATTATTATTAGTGAGTTATTCAAAAATCTCAGAGGGTAATTTAAAACACACAACTATCAGCAATATTAAAAATTTAAACTTAATTATACATGAAAGAGGGTTATGAGCTCTAAATAAAAATCAAATAATTAATATGCGCAATATATTTAGACATTTCATTAATTTATATACGATACATAAACTTTGATTTCCGCCAATTTTCAGGTACTCGTAATCGTATGCTTGCAGTTAGTTTTCGACATATATTCTTGATTAATTTTCGCAAATCACCATTATCAATACCAGAGTGAGCTCTCGATAAAAGCGCGTTCAACATAAGATCCAAAATTACCATCCCTCTCCTTCTGCTTAAAATTACTGCCTTCGTAAATTGTTAACAGGTTCTCTCGCGTGGTCTGAAGCTGCAGACTTCAGATGTAGCAAGTTAGTCGCGGACGCCATTTGAAGGCAAAGAAAATTAGTTTAACATTATTTTATTGTTACTTAAAATTTTACATTTAAACTAGCATAATTAAGACATAGACAGTGTGCACACGTAAGGGCTACATTATAACAACTGAGTTAGAGATACGCAATTACAATCAATTTAAGCATGTTACAATTATGCGTAGAACATTCTAGAATATGAATTATATGTTTGACAGGAAATAACTAAATTCTTAACATACATGTATACATTATTAATTATAAACATTTTTAATGCCTACAGTTAAATATATTAAAAAATAAAGCACACATTATATTACAATATAAAATAAATATAACAGATATTATGTATTGATATTAATTTAGTATATTATTTTATATTCACTTTATGAATTCTAAAATATTTGTTGTAAATAAACAATTTATGTTTAAATTTAACTTATTAGTAAAAAAAGAAAATTGAATATTGACTAAAGTTGAACAAAAATAGTGAAAATTGTTAAGAAATAGCTAAATTCCTTAACTTTGCATGCTTATAACCAGCGCTATCAAAGATTAGAGCATAAACATTAATTAATACAGTGTAAAAATTTGAGTAAACAATGATTAAAGTTTATTTACTACTATTTAAAACTGTATTAAATGCGTATAAACTTTAGTAATAAACTTTAATCATTTTATAACTCAAATTTTTATACTGTATTAATTAATGTTTTTGGCAATAAAGTTTAACAAAATGCGCTCGGCTGCAATCTTTGATAGCGTAGTTTATAACTTTTGATTTAACAATCCGATTGTGATGATTTTGATCTTAAATTAAACATCAATCTTTTCTTAACAAAAACTCTTTACAAATGCATATTCTATCTCCTATCGCTTAGTCTGGAGGTATGGGATCAGCAAACAGTCCAATATTTTAATGTTAGTGACCTTTGACCTTATCAACTAGAATCTCATAATAAAATATAAAGATAGTTGCAGCAGATGCATTTCACCGTATTAAATTATCTATAGCCGTTTTAGAACAATCATATTTTTAAAAATCTTGAAATTAAATAAACATTCCTTATAATTTATAAATATATTAATAAATAAAGCACACATTTTATTACATAATAAAATAAATATAACAGAATTTTTATATTCATGTCAATTTAGTACATTATTTTATATTCACTTTATGAATTATAAAATATTTTATTATAAATAAACAACTTTCAGTTTTTAGTATATATGAATTAATTATAAGTAAACATATACAGCGGGTGGATTAATAGATCGATCGAGTTTTTCCCGATTTTCTCGGAAATTATGTTATGGATTTTGAACAATTTTAATTCAGATTATTCAGAATCTAGGGACGCACCTGTGATATAAATAAAATTTTAAAGTATATAATACTTGTTAAATGGCAGCAAAAAATGCTAATCAGCAACGAAATGCAAGACGCGCGGCCACAATCAGCGGTCAAATTCGACGATTTCTGTACAGTTATGCTTTGCTTTACGAGCGCTTTGTTGTCAATGCATAGACTTTATTACTACATAGCATAACTGAGTAGAAATAGTCGAATTTAACTGTTTCGCGATAGTTAAAATTTGCATAGAAACATAGAATATACTGAATAATGTTATAATTATTTAATTCGTTTAAATAATTATATAGAATTTCTAAAAGTATTAATATACAGTATAGTGATAATTTGATTGCATGAGATGTCGTATGGATTGACTCTCGCCGTACGACTGACCGCTAGTATTGTTTTGTTTGACATGTTTTTGCGAATGACTCGAAACGGCGTTTACGACCAAAACTGTCGCTTTGGTTGCCGTTACCACAATTGCTGCGATAAAGCAATAAATAGAATATATTTGTAACAAACACTAATTAATATTATTAATAAAAATACAATTTACATATGTGGTAAATAAAAAAGTTATTAAATATATTATAAAATATATATTTATTATTATGTTGTAAATTTATTTTAAATTTTATTTTTATTAGATCGTAAAATATTTATTTATAAATTAATTGTTTTCATACAGGCGTCTAATATAGTAAATTAACAAATAATATTTTAAAATTATACCATTAATATTTATTGCAAAATTCGTAAGAAAACTGAGTAACGTTATTATTTGTAAATTTTATTTTTTATTAATTAAGTTGTAATGTTAAAATTTTTTATATACAGTTTATATGGTGCGACTGTAATATGTGTCTGATGCGGACACTCGCGCCGTACGACTGACCGCTAGTATTGCGTCGTTACATATGTTTTAGCGAATGCCTCGAAACGGCGTTTACGACCAAAGCAGTCGCTACGGTTGCCGTTTCGCCGATTGTCGCAATAAAGCAATAAATAGAATATATTTATAACAAAAACTAATTTAATAAATAAAGGTTTAATTTAAATATGGAATAGATGTAGAAATTATATTTCATAAAATAGATTTATAATGTTTATATTAAAATATTTTTAAATCACATTTTTAATTTTATTCTATAAAACTGTATTGTTAAAAAAAGAATAATAATGCTTTATTTAAAATAAGGTTTTAATAAAATCCCTTTTCGAATATAATCATAAAATTGTAATTATATATAGGAATAGAATAATAATATTTTCGAAATTAAGTTTTGACATTAATTAATGATTATTTTAAAATACGATTGTATATGCTTTTGATTCTACTAATCATTAAAGTACATTGATTAATAATTTATTTTATTGTATATGCTTAAAAATATTTCATTGGAAAGTTATTTACCACAATATTTTGTAATAAAATGTATATATACTTTTTTTTATTGTTGTAAAAATTATTATCAAAACTCAAAAATAACTTTGAATTTCGAATAAATTGCTAACAGTATTTTTCACAATGCTATACTCAAATTTACAGCAACTAAATTAAATTAGTTATATATAGATTTAGTATAAACAAATCAAATTCATTTCAAATATAAAAATTATTTCATGCAAATAGATTGACACATTCTTTAAATCTATATTTGTTTATTTTAAAATAATTATTTCCAAAATGTACACGCTTATTTTATCAAAATAATCTATTTATAATTTTAAGTATAAGTTTAGTTAACAATTTTTAATGTTTTGGAAAAATATGTAATTTTGATTAAATAGTAAATTTTTTTGTATTCTCGATTGTTACCTTAACTTAGTATTAATTTGGATTTAGAATTTATAACATGTTCGAAATATTAATGATAAATATAAATGAAGACACAAATTATTATATTATTTTAAAATTTACTATATTATGCAAATTTATTCTTGAATTATTATTAATATTTGTAAACTGTTTATAATTATTTAAAATTTATCATTCTAACCTGTTAAACATTTACCAAATTACTATACATATTTAAAATTAGATGTGCGTTTTTTACTAATTGTTAATTAATCTTATATACCACAAATTTATATTAATTTATATTAAAACAAAATAATATTTATCCAAACAATATTATTAACATTTTACTAAAAATTCTGTCATCTATTTTAACATATGTATATAATCTTACTTATCAAACTTATATTAATGTAATTCTATTGTTATTGTATAAAACATCAATATAGATTCATAATTATACAATAATAATTATATCTTAAATAAAATATTTTTTTTATTCTAAAATTTTATTAATGATTAATTTGATATTTAGTTTGTAATACTATTAATGATAAAATTATACGAAATCACGAACTCTTTAATTATATAATGACAGACTGTCATTGGAATATCTTTTCCGTTAAAAATATTTCAAAATATATTTTCTCAGCAATTGCCGTTCATTTTGTCAAGTACAAATTATTTGTACCTAAAAGTCAATTATAAATTATATTATTCATAAACGAAAATATATTTATAACAAATAAACTATGCATAATATTTTTAACTAACACATTAAAATATATAATTGTCAAAAATATTTTTAAGTAAAACACACCAAATACAGAATTTTATTTATTCATATTAATTTGGTATATTATTTTATATTCATTTATAAATCAAAAAAATATAATTTATAAATAAATAATTTTTAGTTTAATAGAAAATAATTAGTTATAATATTCCGCCTTGGTGTATGTTGCAATATCCATTTATAATTTGTCCAATACGCAACCATTAATTATATGAAAATCATACTATTTTTAAGATTTATTAATTATAGAGTTAAACTAATTTTAACTATAAATTTTCAAAATTATTAAGTCGCTTTTATTTTTTACTTAAACAAATGTTTGCAATGTATTTAAAATTATTTAGTATATTTTATTTATTGTATTGCTTATTTAAATTCGGGCTTATTTATTGCTTATACTGTGAATTTCATATGAAGTTGGAATTGACCACTGAAATATGTGCTAGTTGTGAGTAAAGTAGTGTTTTAATTTTATATAATATTATGTAGCTTTAATACACAGCGTAAAATTTGCATAGAAACATATTGAAAATACTTAATAAAGTTCATAATTTTTAAAATTAAAATATTTTTATTAATTAAGTTGCATTATATAAATTATAAATATACAGTATAAAAAGGGTGAAATTGCATTAGATGTCGGATGCTTTGACTCTCGCCGTACGACTGACCGCTAGTATTGTTTCGTTTGATATGTTTTCGCGAATGACTCGAAACGGCGTTTACGACCAAAACTGTCGCTTCGGTTGCCGTTACGCCAATTGTTGCAATAAAGCAATAAATAGAATATATTTGTAACAAAAATTAATTAATTTTATTATTAGTAAATTATAATTCAATTTGCCCCATAATTGTCGAATATATTTTGGGCGTTGAGTGAACGCCCTCGGAGCGCGATCGTCCGTGTTTGCGCCGAATGTATAGAGTGCTCAATTGGCGCGACACTTTACCATCAATGATTTTTCAACGCGTACCGGGCTAACGGAGCGCTGCTAAATTACGTGCGCATTGTACGCGATAACCACAATGCGGGGATGCGGATCTTTGATTAAATTCCCGCTCAGATTTGGTGCGCGCGCGACCACCGGCGAATTTCTCGAAATATAGTCGCCGTACGCACCGGAGCGCGTATTTCGAGAAATTCGTCGGTGGTGGTTGCGATTATCGTCGACTGTATATCGGGCGTTGAGTGTACGCACGTCGAACGCAAAACTCGTACTTATTATGCTCGAATGTATAAGGTGCTTAATTGGTACAGCGCGGTCAGCGATCTGCCCGATAGCGCTGTACCAATTCAGCACCTAGTACCGGGCCAGCGGCGCGTTCGTCAAACTTCGCAAGCAGCAATATTATTTTTATGTTTGAAATTTGAACTGTTTTATTATTTTATTTGCTCATGTCATTAATAACTTGAGTAATTTAATTAAAATTTTGTATTTATTTTAAAATAAATATTTGTCGCATTATATTCAAAATTGTATGTTAAATTAATAAAAATATTTTTAAATACAGAAGAATAAATTTATTAACTAAGTATATAATTTAATAAATATACTATGCATTTCATATGACATCGGAGTTGAGCTCTGAAATGTGTGTTAGTTGTGTGTAAATAATGTTTTGATTATACTTAAACTTATACCAGTAATATTCATTGTAAAATTTTTAATAAAACATTGAAAATACTGAATAATATTATTAATTTTAAAATTTTAATATTATTTTAATTTGTTAAGTTGTAATGTTATAATTTTAAATTGCCAAATTATTGTGCTTATTTAAAATGTTAAATGTTTTAAATAGTATAATAAATATGCTAGAATCAATATGTTGGTCTCAAACAAAAGTGCCGGGCGCTTTTTACTAATCATTAATTAATCTTGTAAAACACAAATTTATATTAGTTTATATAAACATAAAAGAATATTTATTCAAACTATATTATTAATATTATACTAAAATTTCTGCCACATATTTATTAAAATTATTTAAATGCAATTCTATTGTCATTGTTTAAAAAATAAATATAAGATAGACTCATAAATACATCATAATATTTTTTTTATTGAATAAAATATTTTTCTTTTTCTAGAATTTTATTAATGATTAATTTGATAATTAGTATTTTGTTTATTTTTGATTCTAATGACTAAATTATACGAAATCACGAATTTCTTAATTATATAGTGACAGACATTCATTGGAATATCTTTTGCGCTAAAAATATTTCAAAATAATTTCTCTCAAGAATTGAAGTACATTTTGTCAAGTACAAATTATTTGTACCTAAAAGTCAATTCTAAATTCTATTATTCATATAAAAAATATACTTTTAACAAATAAACTGGCTAGTATATTTTAAACAAAACCTCTAAAAATATAAATGTTAAATATATTAAAGGATAAAGCACACATTATATTTCAATATAAAATACTTTATTTATTCATATTTATTTAGTATATTACTTAATATCCACTTTATGAATTATAAAATATTTGTTATAAATAAACAATTTTTAGTAAGTATAAAATAATTACTTGTAGGTAAAATATAAATAACATATATTTTTTAATGTTTAAATTTATTTAACAATTTTTATTGTTTTGGAAAATCTCTATAATCTTATGTAAATGATAAATTAGGTTGTATTTAAGGTAGTTACATTTTTATCAAGTTGTTTTAAGAATCATAACTTTTTTATAATAGTAATAATAATTGCAAACATAAATTAATTGTATTTTCAAATGTTTAATATTTGGAAGCTTTATTTTTAAATGTGTTTATTAATATTTTAAAATTGTTTAAAATTCATTTTTCCATTTTAATATTATAGAATTCAGAAAGATAAATAAGTAAAATGAAAAGTTTTTTTATCTTTCCATTTTGTTTAAAATTAAGATTAACTGTCTAACAGTATTCTTTTTTAAATACTTATAAAATCCGATTCTTCGTTGTTAATCTATTATAAATTAGAGCAATATAACTTTGTTTGAGTGCATACAGTAATCCCTAACTATAATAAGTGATATTTTAATGTATAACTAACACCGAATTTAATCTTTGAACCGTGTGTGGCCATTCAAAACTATAACTATCTACTAAGTAACTATCTACTAAGTATCATGCTAAGTAACTAAAGAATATGATGTATTTCCATAATTTTGGTTTATATTTTAAGGTTTAAAATAAAAGTAACTTTAAGCATGAATACGGTATTACTACTAACTCAGTGCTGTGTGTACATAGATGTGCCTGGCCGATCTAAATTTAGTATCTATTTAAAGCTATGTTATTGCAAAAGTGATCCTGTACAATTTAACAGCAAATTACAAAACGCGAGGCCACAATTAGCAATTAAATTCGACGTTTTCTGTGCAGTTATACATTGCTATACAAGCGCTTCGTTGTACTGCTCTATAAAGCAATGCAATGCATAGCAAACTAATGCATAGACTTTATTACTGCATACCATAACTGAGTAGAAATATTCGAACTTAACAGTTACTTGTAAGGTAAAATTTGTAAAAAAGCATATAGAAAATACTAAATAATGTTATAATTTTTAATTCTTGTAAACAATTAAATCAAATTTTAAAAATTTTTAATATACTATATACAGATGGTTCGATTGCATGAGATATCGGATGCGGTCACTGTCGCCGCACGACTGACCGCTGGTATTGTTTCGTTTGATATGTTTTCGCGAATGACTCGAAACGGCGTTTTCGACAAAAACTGTCGCTTCGGTTGCCGTTACGCCGATTATTGCAATAAAGCAATAAATAGAATATATTTGTAACAAAACTAATTGATTTTATTAAATAAAAATGGAATTTAAATATGGATATAGGATATGTAGATATAAAAGTAATTTTTTTGTAAAATATTTCTATAAAATTTATATTCATTTTTATGTTGTAAGTTTATTTTTAGTTTTATTTTTTATTAGATCTATAATGATGTGAATATAATAATAATTTATTATTTAAGATAATCCATTAATAAAATTATCATTTGAACATAATTATAAAGTTGCAAAATTACATAATTAAGTAATTATATATGACGTATTTTCAAATTACCTTTTGACATTAATTAATAATTATTTTGAATGTAATATTATTTGAGCTTGTTATTCGATTAATCATTAAAATATTGTAAACAGACAAACAATACAGTATTGTACACTGTCTCCATCATATTTCATAATAATTCAGTTAATTACATATTTGAAAATATTTTTGTGGAAAGTTATTTATCACAAACTTTTGCAATAAAATGTAGATGCAATTTTCTTAATTGTTGTAAATTTTATTATTAAAAATAGAAAATTACTTAATTCACAAATAAATTTTAAATATATTTTAGACTATTTAATTACAAATTTAAGCTAAATAAATTAAATTAGTAACATAAAGAATTAAAATATATAAATTAAATGTTAAAATAAAAGCATGTTAATTGATAGACACATACATACTTTTAGAATTTATTTATTAATAATTAAATAATTATTTATAGAATATATATCAAATATATTTTTGTATTTATAATTTTAATATATAAACTCTAATTTATACATATTATATTTAGTTTGCAAATGTTTTATTCTATATGTAAGTGAAATATATCTGTAAACATTATTGAAAATTCAGAGTTATTCAAAGTTATACCATGTTATCTGCATAAATCTTGAGCAGGTAGTAATTAATTTAAATAGTAATATAATAACAAACTTAATAATATAACTAGTCGTATTTTGCAATTGTATATTTATTTTAAAATACATATAACCGAAAATATAATATAAAGATTGCTTTATTTATGTGTTAAACACCCACATAATTAGACAGTTGTTTTTGACACGGTGTTTAAGCATGATAACGATCCTAGAATTTGCACAAATATATGTTTTTTCATTTTCTTATTAATCATAAATCCATATCTTAATAAAACGATATTTATACATAAATTATTTAAACTTTTAATATAAATTTTTCAAGAGCTATTCATGAGTATATTTATTGT
Organism: Metabelba pulverosa; assembly: GCA_034697605.1. Classification (NCBI taxonomy): domain Eukaryota; kingdom Metazoa; phylum Arthropoda; class Arachnida; order Sarcoptiformes; family Damaeidae; genus Metabelba; species Metabelba pulverosa. Next base: position 8,622 of record JAQIXC010000933.1, on the reverse strand, counting down.
TTTCCAAGTTATATTTAATGCATAATTATATAACAATAGACGCATTGTAAAATATTTATTTAATTGTTTATTCTTATAATATCTATTTGTGCAAAAATTATAACTTATTAATTTTTTAAATCATAAATATTATATATTATTTAATAAAATATATTTATTATTCACTTTTTGCATTCAAATACAAATATAAATACTTTGGAATTACTACAAACAAATTACTGTGATTAGTAACAAGTTACTGTAAACATGTAAAACTGGCATTATCGTAAGCAATTTGCAATTATAAAATATTTTTAAATAAATATCGAGTAATTATCTCCTAATATATATAATTAAAATAAAGTTTATTAAAAACATTAAGATCATGTTTTTAAAAATAAGCTTTGAAGTAAATTACTTAAAATAATCTAAAATAGAACCAGTATTTTATTGTATTAAATAGAGCTAGGCAAATTAAACATCAGATTTATATATAGCTCTATCGAAATAAGGTTACAATAGAACCAAGTTCTCAAAAATGTGAGAGGTTAATGTTCTGAGTATAACGTTAAAAAATCTTAAATTTCCTAAAATTTGCAAATAAAACATTAGATATTAAAGCATTAAGTGTTTGTATTAAAACATTTATTTTACAAAACCCTATTGCTATAAATACAATATATAAATTTATAATTCATTTCATCAAGTCAATAATTCAAGTCATTTCATCAAACATTTTTGAAATAAAATAAAAATTTTTAAGATAATTAATTTAATAAATTAATAATATCCAGGTCTTAAACAAAAAGTTTATATTCGGATTCTGGTCTTATATAAAAGCTGTTAAAATTGAACCTGCTCAACTCTAGTATTTATATACCGGAAGCTAAAATAACAATCTAGCTAAACAAAATTTTTGTAAATAAATCAAATTTTTTAACGCATTTTATTAGATTAACATAATTTATTAAATTACAAAAAATATTAAAATTAAAAATTTTATTTTAGAAATATTTTACTAATTAAATGTTACGTGCTAAACTTACACCAAATCAAAGATATAGATTCAAACGTTATGTATACCAAAAATTAGCGGCAAATTGCAAGCCGTTTGGCCTTAATTAGCGGCCAAATTAAGTAATTTATAAATTTGTTGTGCATAAATAATTTGTAATTGTGCATTATACTGCATATAAATTCGTTAAACTCTAAAAATATTATTATAAATTCTTTAAATTTATAAAGATATATTAATAAAAAATTAAATAATCAATATAATAATAGTTTTTGCTATAACCGTTATAATTATAGTGCTGCCATCTATTTTTATTAATATTAATATCAATTAAATATTATATAGCTGTCTTTTTATAACTGTATAAAAGGTTACCTTCAAATGATAATTATAAAATAAGGATTTTTTTCTGAATTAAATTTATTTTTACTGTCTTGTCATATATTAATGGTTTTTTAGATAATTAGATTGTTTGTGTTTTTGATTATATTATAAATTAAATTATTCCAAATCACGCGTTACTCATAAGTACACTAAAGTAAGGGAATGGAAAATTTTGGTGCAATTATAATTTTTCAAAAAACAAAATTTAAACTGAGTTGTATTATTGAAGATGAAATTCTTTATTTTATCTGTTTGAAATAAATTTACAATAATATAATGTAAAATAATTTTTTTATTTATATTATTTTATCAAAATTTATTTAACAAAAACACATTTATTTATTTTTGACAATTTTATACGAATATTTATATACAGTAATTTATAATGTTTTTAATATTATTTTTGAAATATTTATTTTATTATATATAAATATATTTATCTAATATAAGTCATATATCAAGTACAAGTATTGAGTTACATAATTTAAAATAGTCTAAAATTAATAATTGTAATTAAATAATATATGAAAAAAATTGTTTTACAATATTTATACTATTAAAATATAATATAATTATAGTTTTAATTTTTACTATATATATATATTGTTGTAATTTTTTGAAAATATAAAAATGATAAAATCACAAAACATTAAATTTTAAATAAATGTTTAAAACATTTTTCTTATTTATAATATTAACATAAGTAGTAAAGCGTAGCTAAAATAATAGTCTCATGTCCAAGTTTTTTAAGGTCCAGGTTTAGGCTCTTATAAATTTAAGTAAGTTAATTGTGACCCGGACTATGTTTTTTAAATTTTATGGATTATAATTTTTTCAGACATACAAAACGCATTGTTTTTCGAAATTTTAATATTTTTTATTAAGCTATTTATTATAAAAACATCTAATGCGAGAAAATACAAAACAAAATTTAAACTGAATAAGATAAAAATAATTATTTATTATTTCAATATAGGAATAATTATATTAAAACCACAAAATTATATAAAATTTCGTGAGATGTCTGCGTATAAATTCTAGACAAGGTTACCATGCTTATTTTCTATAATATAAAAGAGGTCCAGGTTTAGGATTTTGTACAATAGTATTTTTATTCAGTCTAGGTAAATCTAGGTAGTCTAGGAGTCTGCATATAGATCTCTAGTGTCTGTTCTATGATAATTAATAGGTTTATATATAAATGTAATTACATAATGTCCTATCTCTGTATATTGTATTATAATTTTAATTTAGTAATTAAAATACAAATATTATATCTATAATAATTAATTACATTAAATTCAATATTTATATACATGTGTGCTTATATGTATTAATATACAGAATGTAAATATACATAATGTAATTATTGCTAAAATTATTATTATTATTTACATGCTGCCATCTGTGTTTAAAATAATATAAATTTTATTTTAAAAAATTTACTAATGTAATTATATAATTATTATATGTAAAGTCACCTTCAAAAGATAATTATAAATTGATAATTATGTACGGAATAAAATTTATTCATTTAATGATTGTATGCAGTTATTAATGATTATTTTAATAATTTGCTAGTTTTATGTTTTTAATTCTACTAATGATTAAATTATACGAAATCACGAGATTCTTAATTATATAGTTATAGACATTATTTGGAAATATTTTCCTGGTGAAATTATCTCAAAAAAATTTTTTTTGATAAAATTAAGTAGCAAGAAAAATTACTCAAAAAAAAAACATTCATCACAATATATGCAATAAGCATTGCTTTAAAATAAAATAAATAATTTATAATTTTAATTAGCTCTTTCTTACCGTTGAGGCGATTTCATATTTGTACACTTAATACGTACAGATTATCCACTAGTAATCCACTGGCAATTCACAATAATTTTACACTTATTTCACTGCTAATCCACCAATAGTTGACAAATAATCCATATATAAGCCAAAAACTTTATCCATTATTATACTGGGTATATTGCATTCCAATTTTAATGAATACAATTAATCTTAATATAGTCCACAGTTTGTTTTGCAGTGTTTGTATAAAAATGTACATAAATAAACTATAAAACATCATCACAATTTAACACGCGAAATTAAGTCATATAAATCCATACGGCAACAAATTAGGCAGTAATATATACATAATGAATGATTTAATCCAAGTTTGGACCACTCGAGCCGTAATGTTGAAGTCTAAATTAGATTAAACATGTATAACTAAATAATTTTGTGAGTATCTTATTATCAATGAAAATATTATTTTTAAATAATATTATACTTTGTAATATCTAAATACCAATTATTATAAATAAATCAACAATGTAAAAATATTTTTATAATGTAACATACTTTATTAGACCATAAACTCTACTGGCTAACGAATAAGCAAGATAAAATACAAATAACTAGTACAGTCAGCAACTAAAACAAATACACTGGAAAATCTAGCATGTAAAAATCAGGACCTGTTTGATCGGGCTCTGCAAAAACTATTGGTGCAAAACAGGTCATGTACTGCGTTTGGTATGCAATGAGGGCTACGAAAGCGAAGATTACGTTTCGGCGTTTATCGCTAATAGAGCCGTAAAGTAGTTTCGGTCGTATTGTTCGCCCGATTCGCCACGAGTTGGCCGTCGTCTGTATGAGTGGTCACGCGACTGCTAAATGCCCGGGAGTTAATGTACATTCTATTTTGCCCTAATATTTTATATATATTACCCTGCTTTAGGAAGTACGCTAAAATAACATTAAATTCTAACATTCTAGCATTAAATAAATTCTATCATGATAAAATGATAAGAAATTATCCTCAAAAAAAATATCTAGTGCAAAATATTATATAATTATAATATGTAGCAAATTATAGTCACAAGCCCGATATAATAATAAACTAGAGCAAATTTATACATTTTTATAATTATTTTTAATTGAATAACATTTTGGTATTTAGCATGTCACAATGTTTACTAAGTGTATTAGGATTTTGCTGTTTTATAATTTAATTGTTTTGGCAAATAATGCAACTTAAAAGGCTTTGTTGAATATAAACGATCCAAAGTGTAGCTTTATAATATAACTAAATTAATTTTATTATTATAAACCAAATTGCTATCGAATTAATATATTAATTTATTTAATTGGATTACAATTACATCTTATTAAATAACTATATTTTTAATCATAATATATTGATTTATTTAAAATTTATTTTTGTTTCTTAAAATTTTAAATATACGTCAATGTAAAGAATTTTTAATATTTTTATTTTTTGAATTTAAACTAGGAATGTAATTATTTCAAAATAATGTTAATCAAAACATAATTATATATTTTTTGTTTTTATAAATAAAAAGAAAAACTTATAAAAATAAATAAAATTATTACAAAACAAGTACGAGTAATTTAATGGCTATTTTATTTTTAAAGTTAACCCTATATATTCCAATAATAACATGCAAAATTATAAATATAATAGATATTACTCACATTTTCATTGTAATGTTTCGATCATATATTCCATGTATTTACTTTTATTATTACTTTTATCATTATCTTATTTGTATTATTACATGCTACTATAATATTTTAATTATTCCAATAAATGTAGTTATTGTTTTATATGTGTAAATATTGTTATTTTCATTAGATAATCCATAATTTGCCGCATCACAATAATTAATTAATTAATCAATATAATATTATCTATAAATATTATATTATTGGAATATTAATAAAATATTATAATATTTTTTAAAATTTTGAAAATAAACAACAAAAATAATTTTATTTAGAAAATAAATAAAATAAAATTTTATTTTCTTGTTATTTCCTCAATTCAACCGAACTCTGTAATGACTTTCTTTGTACTTAGAAGAAAAAAGAAAAATCCTATCATTTGATTAAAAATACGACAATAATTACATGATTAAATTATATTCTATCACGACGTTTGTCATTAATCAATGACATTAGTTTGATTGATTATTATAATTATTATTATGATTATTATTATATACGTATTTTTCCATTTCTACTAATTATAAAATTATGCAGAATCACGAAATTTTAATTGCATTTCTGCAAACTTTAATTTGGAAAGTTTATTGTGAATTATTTCGTAATAAGTTATTAATGCATTTATTATTTCTGATAAGATATAGACTTTTATCAAATAAATATTTAACATAATATTGAAATTTATTAATAATTATGAAACAAAAGCAATTTTAAAAGCATTATATTTTTGGAATATCTACAATTAATTAAAATTAGCATACATATTTAAATAGATTAAGCATATATAATAGATTTACATAGCAAATTTTTATTTAATTAATTTAATCTGATGTCTATTTATATACTATTTAAACTGTTTATGAATTTTGTAAAATACAAATTACTTAATTAAATTTATATAAATTATATAATTATAATCTAATTTACACTATTTAACTTAGTGGTTTCTTTTTATAAATTAATATTTAGTTAAAACTAAAATTGTATGAAAATACTAACTGAGTAAAAACTGCCATCTATATTCTTAAAAATAAAATAATTATAAAAATACCTGTATATAATTATTTTTATATTATTTTATTATTTATTTATTTAATATTAAATTTTATATTATTAATTTCACATAAAATGCCTAAATTACATATATTAACATTTAAAAATTTATCTGTATTTTATAATCGGGTTATTAAAAACAATAATGCAAACATAAGCATGCTGTAACTACCGGCACTAAACTTGGATTTTATATAAATTATGCCATATAAGTTATGATATGACTAAAAATATGGTTAGAATATTATTAAGCACAGTATTAATTTGTAGTTTATTATTGAGTTCTATTGGAAATAAATAGTATATTAAAAATTGGTATACTTATTTAATAAATATTTGAAAAAAGTTATTATTATATTATTACAATATTAATTTTGAAAAAATATTGATATTTGTTATTGAATGTTTTGAACCATATAAACAACTATTTTTGATAATAATTAACTAATTATGCAATTTTATTTAGTAGTATTTGATAAAAATCTAAAATATTTATAGTTAATTTTAGGCAAGATTATAACTTTCTAAAATTAAATTATATTGCTATATATCGTAGCAATTAAAATAAATTTCATAATAACTGTTTATACAAACTAACATTTTCTTATTAATTAAAACTTATCACTTCTTAAAATTATATGTGCAAAATTAATCTATTAATGTTTAATATTTAGTTTTTAAACTTTAACCTTAAGCTAAAATGTTTAATTTTTATAAATAAAACAAGATAATCAATTATACATGATAGATAAAACTGAAATAAATAAATATTTATAAAATAAAATCTATAAAGCAATTTATAATCTAATTATATCTTTATAAATTAGAATATATTTATGTTAATTTAGCAAGTTAACTTTCTTTATACTTGGCTCGTCTAATATCATGAGTAAAGAGTAACGGAATCGCTTTAATTCGCTTTATTTTAATTTTAATTCTTCTTATTATTATTATTATTCTTTACTTTATACCTGAGTAAGATCATTTTTAAACTTATAACATTTTATTTATTAATTTTAATTTTTAAATTAATTATTCAAGTGTACACTTATTTAATTTATAATTTCTAAAATTACTGTAAGTTTAAAAACTTTGTTTGATTATTGCTGAAAGTTATAGTTAAAAACAATAATTTCCAATGAATTAAATAGACGCACTTGAATAATTGTTTGTTAAATTAAAATTAATAGATAAAATGTTATAAGTTTAAAAATGATCTTACTCAGGTATAAAATAAAAAATAATAATAATAAAAATTAAAATAAAGCGAATTAAAGCGATTCCGTTACTCTGTAATCATGAGAATTATTCAAGCAACTACTAAATCAAGCTGGGCGGTATGCCGCACTCGCGTGCGTTTATTAGCTCCCGGCCCACAGCGCGTAGATGCCCCTTACAGATTACGGCCAACTCGTTCCGAATAAAATCGATACTATTGTACGGCTCTATTCGAGCCAACAAGCAAATAGCGAATGCATGAAACGCAGCTGACATTCCGGTACTGCGTTTCCCGAAACGGCGGCCCAACTGCTCGTCTACTGTTCGACGGCGCCTCGAAGTATACGAAACAGTGTCCGAATAGTTATAATTGGAACACGGGTTGCCAGTCGTCCAGATTTTAATTTGAATGCTCATTTTTACAGCAATAAAAATGAGAACCTAATCCAGTTTATACACTGCATAGTAAAATAAAAAATTATCAAAAGTTGTATATTATTTGTATCAAATTTAATTACATATTATTATAAACTAGTTTATATATGAAAATATAATTAATTCTATGTAAATTATTTGTAAATTGTTTTTGATAATTTTAAACTGATAAAATAGATCTGTAATCTTAATCATAATTTTTTATAAGTGATTTATTAAATTAATTTTCATTATGGTGGCGTTATCTATTGGTTATAACATTAATAATTTTAAACAATTATATATAACATATATCACGAGATGTCAGTTATCTTGTTTTAAACAGTTTACGAGTTTAATAATGAATTTAATTAAAACTTATAATTATTTAATATAAAAATGTAATTAATTAACTAAATTGTTTTTTAGTATACAGGTCAATAAAAATTTACATTTATCTTTGGGCATAATTTTTTTAATGACTTAATATTACTTATAAATACTTTTAAATGTTTCTAAACAAATATCTAGATATCCGCACTTAATTTATAAAAGGGCAAATTGTTTTCAAAATAATGGTGATTTAATTTTAATGTCGCAAGCATAAAATTATTATGTAATTAAATTATTATTACAATAATGTGAGTTTATTATATTATTGTGTTAATTATAATATTAATGAGACATAAAATACGAAAACCTGAATAAAATAGTAATAGAAAATATGTACACTGCACAAAAATTTCTGATACTCGTCAGGACTCAAATTCTAGACCTGTTAAGCTAATAGTACTGATTATACTACACAGTTTGAAATTTTTATTTTGAAAGCAAAACATGCTTGAAATGCATATATGAAATTGTCCTCTTTTTAATACCTTTGATTGTTAACAAAGAAAAGGTATATATAATTTCACCTCTGACCCCACCCCACCCACCCCACCCACCCACCCCACCCCACCCACCCACAACCCCGTTGTTATGATTGTGAACAGCGGGGAAAATTTCGCTGTTAATATACGAGTTCT